>JAZGTJ010018967.1:0-11149 GCA_036877575.1 Botia almorhae | reverse complement strand
TTTACGACAGACCCAAATACATCAGACTTTACGACAGACCCAAATACATCAGACTTTACGACAGACCCAAATACATCAGACTTTACGATAGACCCAAATACACGACAGACCCAAATACATCAGACTTTTTACGACAGACCCAAATACATCAGACTTTACGACAGACCCAAATACATCAGACTTTACGACAGACCCAAATACATCAGACTTTACAATAGACCCAAATACATCAGACTTTAAGACTTTATTGTGTACAAGAAGTGGTGTACTGCAAATTCTCCATATTAAAGACACAGCTGAGACCTGAAGGTAAAAAACAGTTGTTTCTTGTTGAAATAAGATCTGTAGTTTGGAACAAAAATGTGCCTGATTTACGATCTCTTCCAAAGCTCACACAAGAGATTCATTCAAATGCTCCAGTATGTTAGAGCAATCACATTCGGTCATTGCCTTGTAAAATGAGATCTGACGAATACAAGTGTCCCAGTTCAGAGTTAAGATGCAGGAAACATGGATGTACCAGATTTACATTTATGCATTTGGCGCTTTTATCCAAAGCAACTTGTAGTGCATTTAAGACACATTTTATCAGTATGCATGTTCCCAGGGAGTCGAACCCATGACCTTTGTTCTGCCAATTGAATTTATTTCCTAATAAACATTATTAAACCAAGCATCATAAGGTTCTATCACAGTAGATGCAGTTAGCCCTTTGCACTCTTTTTCACCTCATTGTACAGGTCACTGAACTCCTCCACCAGGTCCTTGGGAATACGCTTGCCACTGTTGGTCTGGTAATGGGCCACACCGTTCTTGGCGTAGAGGCTGATGCGGCCCACACTGCGCTCTTCCTCTGTGGTGTGCTCCAGCAGCCCATTGTCCTTGGCCAGGTGGTAGACGGGGTTCCCATTCGCCCCATGGATCCAGGTTGCTCCAAGTTCCAAAGTGGCTTTACCTGTGGAGAGAGATGGAGCTTGTTAGCATCAGCGGACAACCGGAGTCAGCACAGAGGTATAGTTCTCGTCTTAGGTTCAAAGTAGAAGGTGTTAAATGTTTATGGATCCAGATTACGCTTAAATGTAATCATGCAGAATAAATGTTTCTGCCAAATGCATTAATGTCTTACTGTAAAATATTTGTCCATGATGCTAAGAGAGCCAATGTAAGGTGTCCCTGTAGGCACATGATTTACTTACCGATTTACTTAGCGATAATTCAGGTAATTTAGTAATTCAGGTACACTGTTGTCAGCTTATTTTTCACAAAACAAATGAGCACACAAAAAAGGATTTTAATGTAAATCCTGTTGATCTAAATCACCAAACTTTGATTTTTGTGACAATCACGCGGCCCTTAAAACCAGAAAACAGTGGTGAATAGTTTGTTAATAGGAGAAACGGGTTCCTCACCGTGCTGAATGCTTTGCACTCTGCCTCCGATACGGTCGGCAGCTTCTAGCACCGTTACATTGGTGAAGCCGTTCTCCAATAGGGTTTTGGCAGTGGCGAGGCCAGCCAATCCCGCGCCGATCACTACTATTCGCGGTTGTCGATGTCTGTGTAAGGCTCTACTAAGGGGATCATCAGTGCTGTCTGAAGATATTTCACAACTTTGCATGCCGTCCAAACTCTTCTTCTAGGGAATCTGAGGAAGGGAGAGATCACAAGGATCACAAGAAACACAAGGCCTCTGGCAAGACAGGTAATGAAAACAGCCCACACAGGAAGAGATAAAGTCAACCACTTTGCATATTCCAGCGTGTGGTTTAAAATATCAAGTACAACACTGTCTATTCAAAGCACAACCTTAAGAGATTCTGCTGTGTTTTGTAGTACTTGTGTGACATTCGGTTAAGGTGCAAAATTTGGTTTCCATTTGACATCACCCACCCATGACTGATTTTGTTGAACAGACAGCAACACTCTACAGAACGTAAGATGTCATATTATAGAGTCCATCACAGCAGTATGTGAAAATGACACTGTGATAGCCACGAGGAAATGAAAGTGCTCTTGATATTTCCATTCGGGCTTTTTAGACCAGGTCCCCGTGTAAACACGCCAGCTTATGTGTGACAGCTGGGAGAAAAGAACGTGCCTGATGATAGACAGACCTCATAAGACCTCAAGTACCTGAACAGGGCAAAGAGCCATAATGGAATATTGTTATGGATACAGGATGTTATTATGGTAGACCAAACAAAACTTTAAAAAGTGCTCTGTAAAGCACTAATCTGTTAGTCAAAGTTAAAAGAGAATGTACCAGTGAGTCCGTCCAGTGAAGCACACACAAATACACAAACACACACCTATTGTCTGCCAAGATTATCATCGTACCCAAGGGACAGTCACTCACGTGCAGTGAGGAAGAGATGAACAACACTGAATGAATCTGATTTAAATGAATAAAGTTGATCTATGATCCGTGACGTCCAGTTTGGAGTATGGCCTGTGCAAGGCCATGAATTCATTATTCCATCTTTCTATCAGGGCATCTCAAAGAGGGGACAGGAGTTGGGCTGCGTCATGGCTTATATGAGACAGAACATTTATTAAAAAGACAATATCAACACTAAGGAGAGGTAGAACCGTATTATACATGGGTTATGAATTACAGGGTTCTTGTGGGGAACGCACAGCATGTGATTGTTATCACACATTATAAGGGCTTAAAATGCTACAGCTGCTGACTGAATATTGGTGGTTTAAATATTCATCAATGTGAATATCTTTCATTCATCTACAGTACATCTAAATAATGGTACAGTTAAGGGCAAAATCCTGTGTTTGCTGTGGAGTTCAGAAATCGTTTATGGTTTACAGATGAATATGAAGCCAAAGTTCAGAATGTCACATTTTTGGACATTTTCCGGTTGTCTCAATACTTAGGTTCACATAAGATAGAGGGAGGTTTCTTTTGAAACACATTTTGAGGAAACAAATTTTGTACTTTTGCCTCATTCATATTTTAATCATTAAAGGTTTTTTGATTCTACAGCAAACTAAGCAATTTTTTCTTTACTGTCCCAATATGTATGGAGGTCACTGTATAATTAATTTCTATTGTTAAACTGCAGTCGTTGTAGGAAAAAAATGACACGTTAATTACAGGTGATTCACCTGCAAAAACAACTAGCTTCATGTTTAAAGAGCGAAACATTAAACTTTATCCTGGCTAAAACCTGTCACATAATATGCGTGTAGTAAAGATTCTGTGATACTGTGATTCTGTGAGCTTCATACACACACATACAGTGAAGCAAGTGAGAAAGCTCTCTGTGTGCAGCCCAAAGCTAAGAAGACTATTGAATTTTGCAGGCTATTGAATTTTGCAGCAGTATATTTGAAATTACAGAGTGAAGACCCATATATAGCAACAGATTATTTTCAAAACCAAAGAAATAACTATAATTTTCTTTGAAGGCTTGACCTGAGACTTTTGCCATTGGTCTTGTGACTTAAGCTAGTTGAGACTTTTAACATTGGTCTTGTGACTTAAGCTAGTTGAGACTTTTGCCATTGGTCTTGTGACTTAAGCTAGTTGAGACTTTTGCCATTGGTCTTGTGACTTAAGCTAGCTGAGACTTTTGCCATTGGTCTTGTGACTTAAGATCTAAAGCGGCTCTTCTTAAATAGGATATTGTCAGCAGTGATAATATAGTAAAGATTTTTGGGTGCATTTAGCGAACATAAGGGCGTGATGCTATTACTATGTGCATTTGTAGGTCAGTTGGACATTACGAGAAGAATTAGTGAGGCATCTAATTGTATCAATGACTCATAACATTCACTGCTATAGAAAGAAACTGCTGTCAGATGGAAAGGTCCTTTGATGTGCTCCTAAAATGGAAAATCCTGGTTCTGGGAGAGCTAATGGATAACCTTACCTGCACCAAATCACACACATTGTTTGAGGTCATCTTGAGGCCCTGTATACACCCCGTGTAAACATGCATCTTGTGTTCAAGCGAGACAGTTTACAATGTTAAAACCTGTATTTTATTGTAATGGATGATTGACAGGCAATAGGCGGCCCTTGGGTGTTGTCTAGGATGCATCAGGGCAGATTTGTAGTGTTTACATTACACATAATGTGGTCACACACGTTTCTGAATCTGGTTTTAGTGATCCAATCACAAAACGTTTCGGAGCCCCTTACTCCTCAGTTTATCGCTCTAAATTAATGTCTAAACGGTCTCGGAGCATTTTTGCAATGTTTAAGAGACAGCAAAACTTGCTGAAACACAGATTCGGGCATTAAAAACAGCTGTATTAAATAAAACAATTACGCACAACAACCATTTTTTCACAGATGAGAGGGTTTGTTTGTATATGAAACACTGTATGCATGAGAATATTCTTGCCCTGTACGTCTTATTTCAAGAAGCAGAAGGTCACATCTCTTGAAGTCAGGACCAGAACTAGATACAGTGTATAAGCTAAGCCTATACAAAGTGAACCACAAAAATGTTTCTTTTTTTAATTTCCTACAAACTATTAGGTTGTAGCTTCAGCTACAAGTCTGCTCCATCTCAACCTGAACTTATGCTAACAGATAACCGATCCGTTTTAGAGACACTGCTTAATACAAAAACGGAATGAACTTATAGCTTTAAATTTTCTTTGAACCTCTTTTATGAACAGTATCCTGGATAACATCGTCACCACATGCCCCGGTCCCTTACTTGCCGCAGATTAATAAAAGACTTTGGGGTCGGACATTCTACATGACCTACAAATTACAACCTACATCCTCTATAATGCCCCTCCCGTCTCGTACTGGATGGAGGACAGATTATAGCCTATATGTCATCCCTTTGTTTGAAAAGGTTTCTAAAACGTTGTCATTTGTAATTAATACTTATCGTAGGCAAATGTATAATTCATAGATTTTTACTTCTGGTGGTATAAAAAGGCTTGGTAATTAACAGGGCTTTTATATACACACAAGATGTCAATGGTGTTGTTATTATAATATTAATCTGAAAATAACACATCGCATTGTTCTTTGCATTTGGTCAGCTGGGTTCAGATAAGTTTTTGGTGCTGATAAAGTGAAGCACAAAGTGCGTCCAGTGGAATCAGCGCTGCCACGTAACTACATACTGTCAGGCGAATGGCCTTCATTGATTACCAAATAAATGTTTTCCTGTAAGCATTTTACAAATATCCATTTCAAAAAATCTACCATCACCTTTTGCCTTTTTTAACGGACCCGATGTTTGAGTCAACATTTACAAACGTCAATATAACGCCGTATCGTAAGACGCAGCTTAAAGAAAACTGACTCAATGATCACAGACCAGATGAGACACTGTGCTATCCGGATAAAATCGCAGAAATACAATAAAACACATTTCTTTAAAAAATCAAAATCAGCGAGCGAAAGCGATCGGTCCTGAGAGTCAGGTTTGTTTACAATTTGTCTTTGATTTGAAATATCTCCGCTTTCACCACGACTATTACAAAACAAACCCGTACTGTATCTAAAACAATCTTAATCCGTATTGTCTTTACCTGACTTTATCTTCAGCGTGAAGCGGAGGGCGATCCTGTCCGTTCTTTGTGTATTCGCAGTGTCTCGCTTTGTATTTATGTGTCTTGAAACCAGAAGCAGCCAGTTTGGCCGATGCCGCAGCCTCCTTGCTAAATAAATATGAGGATCTGTGACGCACCGCCTCGTCTGTGACAGCGGCTCTCAGACGAGAGTCCTGGCGTCACTCGCTGCTTCGCACCGGGTTGTTGCAGCTATACACAAAGCCCACCGCTTCTTTACTACACGAGAGAGGATGGTTCGTTTTGTTTACACTTACTGGATTACGACAAAGGCTAAACAAACACAAACATTACACGTCTAACTATTTGAATGTGTGTGTGGTTTGACTTAACCATTTATTGGGGACAAGTTTGTACTCAAAAGTGAGCAAAATCTGACAAATCTGAGCAAAACCTTTTTGTCCTCGTTTGTAAAAACACTATAAAATACAGTATGTAACTTTATTGTGAATATAATGTGATATAACTAATTGTAAAAATACAGAAGGTTTTGTGTTAGGGTTAGTGGTTGTATTGATTAGAACTAGCTGTGTATAAAAACAAGATAAAGTCTATGGGACATGTCCCCATGTAGGTAAGTAAACGTGTGTGTGCGTGTGTCTTGTTTTTCCACCATTGTAGGGACCAAATGTCCCTACAAGGATGGTAAAAGTCACACACATTTATACTGTGGGGACCAGCCAGCTGTCCTTACAAGGGAAATTATTAAAATGACTAAAATGTGCTTATTTTGAAAATGTAAAAATTAAAAAAGGTTTCTGTGAGGGTTGGGGAATAGGGGTAGGGTGAGAGTTAGAGAATAGAATATACAGTTTGTACAGTATAAAAGGCATCATGTCCGTGGAAAGTCCCTACAAAGCATGGAAACCTAACATATTAACATTTACAATTAACATTTATATCGTTAAATAAACTGAGAGCTTCCTGCTAATTGTATTTGATTTATTGTATTGTAATAGAGTCACATACTCACATTGAAGCCCTTAAATTGATACTGCTTGAGCAAAATATGTAACTTACCCACTTACAAAGATACAACATTTGAGACTAATTTAATTATGTGGCATTTATGTTCTTGTGCATTTGTATGTTAAAGCCTTAATCCCATCAGACTTTTGTTTTCACAACTCAAGCCCTCATTTCTAGCTGGTTGTTCCAATAGAAACACAATTTAGCAGATTCACTTCCTGTTTGTACCAGAAGTAAAAAGTGGAGGTTTCATTTCTTTGTGTTTCTGATGATACATGCTGATCGTTGTGACCTTGATATGACAAAACGTGTCACTTATTTTGTTATGTCAGTTCATGTCCTGATATGATTAAATCTGCAAAGACACATTTATCTTACAAATACAGATAAACACGTGATTATGATGTCTTTATTTACATTTATCTCATCATAATTTTTCAGCATACTGTAGTCTGATCTTTTTACATTGTTTTCCTTCTCAATTTTTTCTCCTAAATGTTTGAAAATTTGTTATATTTTTCACACAGCATAAACTATCCTTGATGTAGCTCAGTGTGTGCGTGTGTAACACAAAATAAACTCTTGTACAGAAGGATATGATGGGAGATGGTTGATTTTTTAATGCTTATAATATCAAATTGGTGATACTATAAGCATTAAAAAACAAATTTCATGGTATTTATTAAACAAATAAGGCACAGAAGTCTGTTTCTCTGTGTATATTCGGTCAATCACATGGGTCTTATTTACTATGACAAAAGTATGCTTTTCTGCCAATGTATTTAAACAATGACTAATGACTAATACACATACATTATGGTCTCATAATTTTTAGTATAAATGCCCGATTATCCACAATATTACAAATTATTTATATAGATAGTTTAAACAGCTCTAATTCTTCCAGAAACTCCACAGTGTGACCTCATCAGACAAAACCGCCAGACAAAAGTTCAAATGAGTTCAGCCAAATTTCACTAGAATAGTCGGTCAAATTGATAAATGAAACGATAAAAACTTTTTCACATTTCTATTTTCTACTCTCGAAACATCATATTATAGTTGAACCAATCAGTAGTAAAAAAGGCAGAAATCTCAGACAATAAGCCTTCCACAATAAGACCAGTAGCGTACTTCAGCAGCACCAGAAATCTAGTCACGTCGCTTTTAACTAATTTCACCTTTAAATAACCTTTCACTAAACCACCTTAAACCACCAGCTTCATAACTGTTACAAAATGAACCATAAACTCTGATCACAGGTCAATTTTAAGCAACACAATATAACTCATTGTACTGCACAACAAGCATGCAAACCCAGGAAACGGGGCCTTTAACAGGCATATTCCAGTGCCATGTAATTAAAGGGCCGCGTTCTGCAGGCTTTGGCAGAAAAACATCACAAGAGGATTAGAGGTGGTCAGTACGTTCCTGAGCTGCAAGCTGTATAAACTTTTTAAAACCCAATCGTGAATAGATGCCAAAGAGCAACTCATTAAAATTAAAACACTGAGGATTTAAAGGGCTCCATTTTGAATTAGGAAAAGAGTTTCTTTGCTTGCAATCAGGCAGATATGATTTTTAAAATGTTCCAAAACTGGCTTATCTGGACTGTTGTATTACGATTTAATTTGAGTGATTTTAAAGCTTTGTTTTGGGCTGCAAAATGGATTCCAAAAACATAGTTTCCTCAGACCTCATCAAACTGAGATGATGTCATGGGCGTGTGATTGATGCTGAGCTCAACAAGAAAATGTCTTAAGTGAGATCCACAATGTTGAGCAGTCACCACCCGGCCTGTGGGCACCGTAAAACTGCTCAGAATCTCCTGAGTTAGCGCCAAGATGTTTTGACAATTGGTGTAAATAGTGGCTTCAGATTTGCTGAAATGCAAATTATGTGAGACAGAGGAACAATGAATATGAAAACAGCGAGACAAGAGCTAAATGCTTGCAAGTCACTTTTAAGAATTAAAGACAGATCATACAGATTTCTGCAGAAGCTGTTGTTGTTAAACAATGAAAGCCGGTCTGTGATTAAATTTTACATAGGTTTAAGTGTCTTAATTCATATGCAAAGACCTATTTGATGTTTACACAGAGGAAGTTTGTGTTTGCAGGGCTGGGCTGGGCAGTTATTAAGGTTGTGGTTTTTATAAAAAAAAGCTAGTCCCATTTTTCTGTTTTGACAATAGTGAATACAGTGGCTCATTAGCAGCATCTATTTGGTTTGCAAAAGTAGCGCATTAGTGCATGAAGTATTTTACTCACACGCAGTTTAAGCATCTTAATATGTTGTTTTGTAAATTCTCCAAATTAGTGTTGACAGTAAAATGCTGTTGTCGAACAGAAACATTATCCATTGACACAGCCTCTTTTTAACGAACCGCAAACAAACATACATGCAGGTATTATTATAGAGCCACGTTATTCCAAACCCGTATAAAGAAATGTGTTTTTGTGTCTTTTTGGGTGAACTATCCCTGGAATTTCCAGCTTTAGCCAATGAAGAGGGAACCTTGGACCTTCATTAAGAATGTCTTTCACCAGATTTGTTTTGTGAAATAATTCTGATCGCTAATTATATTAATCCCTGGTTTCCGCTTTGTATTTGTTACCCCTTTCAAAGCAAGCCGGGCCAAACAGAATATTGTCTGTTATGTCACCAGAACGTAAATAGACACGAGTCTGCTGAATAAGTGGAACGCAGTGGTATGCGGTAATGGGCCTTTACCACTGGACTTGTCTACAATAATGACTCTTCTGTTGGTGTCTTCAGCGGGGTACATAGACTACACATTGTGAATGCTGTCCGTCTAGCCTCTGTATTCTCTAGCAGTCCAATTGGCACTGGCCATGTGCCTCATCAGCACAAAAGAGAAGGAAGAAAGTGTCTTTTCATCGATGCACTGCAAGCACAGGAACTGGCTGGAAGAGTTCTCATCAGCCGGCTTTTGTGGATGTTGGCAGTGGCTGCTTTGTGGGCTGATCTGTTTTGTGGTTTCTCTTTTCACCATTTACAATATCGCTGGTTTGGAATGGGGAGGCCAGTCCTGAAGTCATATGTTTAAAATGCACCTCACAGTTCTTAGTAACACATAATTGATCTGTGTATTTTCAAGCAATTATTTCACGGTTTCACGTGGAAAGTTTTCAAAAGTGAAAGTTTCACTCACAAATGAGAATTCTGTCATTAGGAACTCACAACTGTATTCAGACAAATGTTCAGGCTTCTGTGTTTTTATAAGCTGCAATGCTGAACTTTGGCTCTCTATCGGCACTTCTGCCATCTATGAAACATTACAATTGCAAGTTGCTCCACCATTCCAGCACCTGTATATACATTTCATAGCAGGTCCTTCAGTTTCTGTTTACTGAGGACACATAACCACAAACATTCACACAAATGACATCAAACATATTCCACAAAATCAAACCCAACATCCCAACAGATGTACAAGAGATTACCTTGTATGGAGAAAAAAAGTCTTCGAATGCCGTTTTTCCAAGCAGCACTGAAATGATACTTTAGTCTGAATTTGATAGCTTTGAGGGGAGAATCAAAATTGAAGCCAGACTTAAATACGGTTCCCAGTGTAAAGATTTCATGAAAAGCTATTCGATCCAGGATTAGCCTGGGAAAGCTAACAAAGTGATTTGTGTACTTTACAGAACACTAGAAACTGTTGTATGAAGTTCTTCTCTGTGTGTGCAGAACTGCTGTGTGTGCAGCCATGCCTACAACTGTTTATTGGTTATTTATTTATGTTGTGACTATGATGATAATGATAATTGATTGTCATCTTTTCTGTTTAGTTGATTCCAAGTTTGTGTACATTCCACAAAAGGTGTGTGCAAACACTCTGTCAATGCTAATTTAAGAGCAATATACTAATATATGGGTGTGTGTGTGATAGAATGATGCACAACAGGGCCAGTTGTAACATCATGTTCCTTATGTGAGGGGAATTTTAATTAGCACTGTATAAAGGCTCAGTTCTACTTTAGTCTGACCAGATAAGCCGAGACGGTCACATCTCTCTGTCCGCACTCACTGTGTTTCACTGTCTCTCTCGCTCCCTGTCTCTCGCTCATAGTATTGTGCTTCCTCACTGGCCCTTTTGAACACTCTTCCTCACAGTCGTGGTTGCGCAACACTTGGCCGTGGAGCTTTCTCTTCATTGTGGTTATGTGACACAGCGCGCTGTTACCATGCGTTACGAGGAAATCTTATTCACCAATGTGTCGTCATTTATCAGAGCAGCCCACCCTCCCGTTATAGACTGCTTACATAAATAGAGGTTGGGGTGTTACATCATCGAATTAATATTCATGAGCCAAGCTAATAAGGTTTATAATTTCTAACCCCCCAACATACCCCCCCCCTTAAAAAAAACACTGCCTCAGCAATAATATATGCTGATAAGATATCCCTGTAAAACTGTTTCTAAAAGGGGTTTAAACCCACCCATGTTGTTGCAGGTCCTTTTGATTCAGTTACAACTATAAGATCGTCTGCAGGTTTTTTTAGTCTGAAACATTATCACATCCTCCACAGATGTAAGAACTATTTAAAAATGTGATTGTTTAATGTCATGTCAATCTGATCTAGTAAAACTGGATCTT
>JAZGTJ010018966.1:0-11149 GCA_036877575.1 Botia almorhae | reverse complement strand
CACCCCCCCTCCTTATTCTAACCTAACCTCCTCACAAACATAAAGGTTGGGGAGGCGATGTTAGGTGCGGGTGGTAGGGTGGGAACAAAACACACAGCAGCGAGAGGTCACGACCCCTGTAAGGTGCCTCTTGTTACGGCTGACCTTCAGAATTTCATCATCGGTGTTCCTGACAGGTTCATAAATTGGAGGCAGGTTCATGTTTGGCTGCAGGCAAAAGAGGAATTTGTGCATGTGTGTTTTTTTAACCATATACTGGGGACAATTTGTACCCAAAACCTGACAACTCTGAGCAAAACCAACTTTTTGTAACAATGCTATAAAAATATATTACATAGTTTTTTGAAATGGTAAAAATGCAGAAAATGTTCTGTTAGGGTTAGAGTGCGGGTTAGGCTTAGGTTATAGTGTTTATGACTAGCTATGTATAAAAAAAGAAATCAATCTAAATGGAGACATTCCATAGACAAGTATATGTGTGTGTGTGTGTGTGTGTGTGTATGTGTGTGCACATACACACCTAAGGAGGGTTAGCCCACAAACACTTTCTGATTATCTCTCGGCAGTCTCTGCGGACCTTTATAGACCAAGCCTGACTCCATCAATCATCTGTATCATTCGCGAGTTCTTCTTTTGCCCCATGTCCCTCAGTCTCCACCTGTCCAACCACCAGAGCAGCGAGACTGCAGACACCCCGATTCAAGGTCTCTCCCTCCTGCAGCTGCAGTGCAACGCTTGCATCACAAGATAAAAAGTGCAGTTTTTCTGCAAGTTCAGCATAATTATGATTTAGCCACAGCTAATCGCAGCCTTGGCTATGTAATAGAAAACAGCACAGTTGAAAGTGTGATATTGCTCTTCTCCTACATATATAAACATGCATATACATGTATAAACAGTTTTTAACAGTATAAACAAAAAATAATATTGAATAACAATATTTGGCCAGTTTGTCTGTTTTTGTTATACTAAATAGCTCCAATAGCCTTGGAATACCCATTGGCCAATTAGATAGGAGGGCCACAGCTAACCGCTGTATAATCTAGATTTTACAGAGCTTTTATGGACAGAAAACAGTACGAATGTTTCGCATTAAACATTATTAGTTAAACATTTTGAACCGAGCTCAACAGCACAGCACTGGCAGACACCAAAACAGTTAAACGCCTAATGCATCTATGCTGGGGAATTAAATGTGAGTGTAGTGGCATTGATACTTCATTTACCACTAACATTATTGGTACTGTTCCTAATATCCATTTAGCATTCCATAATCAAATCAAGTTCTTACGAGATAGAAAGGTCGTTGTGCTATAAGTGGTCATTAACCATGGACATAGCGATGTTTGGGGATCACTGGAAGCCCTATGGGTGCCCCCAAATCATGAAAATGTCATGCAGTTTGAATCGGCTTGAGTAAACATTCATTAGGTCGCGAGGTTGGCTGTGTAGACACATCCCAGGATTCCTTGCAAGCAGCTGTGTATATTTGCAGAGGGGAATGGGCCCGGATGAACATGTTTGGGTGTTGTTTTTGTCTTCACATCACTTTTCTTTGCGCAAACACAGACTGACCTGCAGGAAATTGTCCTCATTCTGGAGGTTTACTGTTTTTTGTTTTGCTTTTCTAGAGAATGAATCAGAATTATGAATCTACTCGTAAGCATTGTTTCAGCTTGCTTTCCGTTTAAAACACAGCGTTTAAATCACACGTCGTCCTGTCATAATGAATCTGAAACATCTAATACAGACAGTCAGTGTTTATTAAGCTGGAAACACCTGCTCCATACCAGCAGACATCTGCAGAAGATCCTTCTCTGTGACGTTTTGTCCCTTTCTCTGCGGACCCCCGTAACACCTTTACAAGTTAAAGAGCTGATGAGAGTCTTGCTTGCCCTCTCTCTCTTTCTCTCTCTCGGTTACTTTATTGTTTCTGTCTATATCTCTCTGCCACCCCCAATCCTGCTTTGCCCATCGTGTCCGTCATTGAGCTGTACAGGCTGTGTGGTTTCATTGTGGATGGGGAGGCTCATGATGACCATGAGTTGATGAATCTTTCTTAGAAACAGAGTGTCTGTTTGGCTAAACCAGGCCAAGCTGTGCATGTGTATGTGTGTGTGTATGTGTGTGTGTGGATGCGTGTGTATGCGTGTGTGTAGATGTGATGACATGTGCTTGAGGAGAGAGATTCACTGATGTGGCACCACCTAGGGGACCTAATAGAAAAAATGTTATAATTGTGATTTTTTCACTGAAAGCAGTGCACAGTGGTTTACATGAAGCTTACTGTCATGAATCACAATCACATCACAAAATCATTACCTGAGGGGTGTTTTGAGGTGTCATTTACAAAACATTTGGGCAGTACAAATTTATCTGTAAATTACGGATCCATTCTCGCGTACATTGCCACAAATTATATTATTTACACCGCAATTTGGTTTGGTTCAACACAGTTGAATTTTTAACAACTTGATTTATTAGGTATAATTAACTATAAATAATACTTGTAATGTTATGTAATGTTTAATTTTATATATTAAAAAAACAGATTTTTAGCATGGCAACAGTGAGAGTTCACAGTGAACATATCAAAGCGTTCAGTCTGTTGGTCACCGAGGGCCCTGATGCTCCCGGGTCCCCATAGCAGTAAAGAGCTTAGCCACATGTATGGAGGGAAAGCTGCTTTTAAGCTGTTAGGTTCCCCTCAGAATCCTGACAAGCATGTTCAATGGTGGGGCAAACAATGCTGGCCGGCTCTGCTGTTAAGACGTTGGGTCTGTCTGGAGGCATGTTTAGTATTCAGCTAGCAGAGCGTGGCGAGATAAAAGAGAAAATGTCTATCTCTGAGACCATGGAAGCCCAAAAGAAGCCATCAAGCAGCGAACATACTAGTATGAATAGAGTGCTCTAGCTGTAGAAAGATTGTATCAGCATCCACAAGCAAATTCCCCAAACAGATAACAAAGCACAGGGCAACCAGCGAAGAATTTATACGCCACAGACACAGAAAACACGCGATCTTAAGACATGTAGTTCTCTTGTGTGAGCGTTTGTGCTGGCACATATATGTGTTTGCGTGTATGCTGTTTGATAAGTGTGTGTGTTTACATTGAAGAAAGGCAAAACACAACTTCCCACTCATTCAACATCACGACACACACACATTTTTGGGGTCAGGGAAAAAATGTTGCGATTGCTGACAGTTAAAACGATGATATTTTTCTTCAAGCCGACACGGGGTGAAATGAACTTGAAGAGGATGAATCTGACACAAGTCCCTTCTGATAACACACTGTCTGGGTCTCCGAGCAGACCCGGAATATTTCATTTGATCTGACTAGTCCTTTTTCAGGATATTAATCTGTTTGATGTGACCTACTGACCTATAAAACAGCAAAGCCAACTGCAGGGCTGTAGAGCATAAGCTCATTTACTGTAGAGGGATATAAACACAGATGAGTTCTGTGATTACATTTAATGGGGTAAAAATAAATAATTAAACATTCAGATACATGTACAATTCACTTTTAGTGGTACATTGTGTTTTTTTCCAGCATTTTTGGCGGGGGTAACAGAAGGCTTCCATATTTTTTGGATCAAACATTATTTGGCACACTTTAGACTTTATTGGGCCTCATTGAGTTAACATGCCATGACTGTAAATGGCAACTTTGTGTACTGATCGAATTATCACCATAGGCAGCTGTAGCTTAATCAGATGGGTGCAGAGGATCACTGAATCTCTGTGCTTTCACTTATCTGAGTACAAGAAGCTTTACACCTCCTCCTAGACACACATGCAAATTAAGATATAAAAGCCAAGCAAAGATAATCAAGACACCAAATGTCAGTAAATCTTTATAGAAATAAAATAAAATAATCTGTTTTAGACATTAAGCTGAGGCGTTCTCTTTCTCCTGGTTCACCGAAGCAATCCAAACTCCCACCCACTCGTGCACACCTCCGGCCGTTACACTTTCATGTGTTTTAATAGGCCTCTGGGCCTCTTGACTTCTTCTGCTCGCTCTTTTGTGTGCGAAAGCGCTGCATAAGTAGAGCTATTTAGTCCAACTATTACAGCTGGGAATTATTAATTTGTATCTGCTTAGCTTCATTTGGACTACTTAAGGAATGAGTGGGGGAGAAATCAAGAGAGAGAGAGAGAGCAAGCAAAGAGGAGAGAAAGAAAATCATTCTTTTCTCTTGACTGTGGGACTTGAAGTCTCCAGGCTTTGGACATATCTTAGTTGAGGGTCCGGAGTGTTAAATGTCAAGCCTTGTAGTGAGCTGTCAAAGAATAGAATAGGCCCGACATGATTGATGACTGGAGGGCCCAAACCCAAACCACCGATTACAAATGCTACCTTGCGTCAGCCTTCTTACACAACCCATCCCCCACACCGATACATTCTTGCCTATTCAAGGTCAGCTTGCATACCCCGACACCCCAGTATTCTGGCATTGCTTTAGGCCTCTTGACAGAGAGAACGGCCCTTTATTTACACATGAAATTGCATGGGACTCTTGCCAGATCTTGCACCACCATTTAATCCCAATAAGAGGTGAGAAAAACAACATGGAGGCCGGGGGCCGCTATTTTTCCATCTTGACTCCTTTTTTCCATTTCAGTGATTAGTGCACTTTGCTCTGGCCCCTCACAGAAGACCCCGGCATATATGGTTGAAATTGGGGCAAGCAGGAGAGATTTTGAGAAGGAGGGAGGGGAGAAGCTAAAAGCTCTCCAATCAGATGACAGGATTATTAATGGGGCATGCATATTCATAAAGGTGCTCTACAGATGGCACAGTGATGGCCAATGTAGAGTTCCAGCTTTTCAAAGCATTTGGAATATATAACCTGCATATATAGCAGTGGGTCTGTATAATTTACCCATGAGTCTGTAAGGTCTTTCAGACTAGATACAGACTGAAACTAGCTAAGAGTCCTAACTGTGGCATAGAGAGAAATAGCTGCCATGAAGACCACACGATCAGTCCAATATTGCTCATTTTTAAATTTCCACACAGTACACAGTACACAGTACGCATGCTTGTCGTTTAAAAGTCAAAGGTTACTAACTTCATTGACGGACAAAATGTACATTTTAAATAATAATACCCATCTTTAAAAAAGATATTAAAACACCCCTTCTGAAATTAAACCATTACAAAACAGATTACAGACCTGTCCACAAGAATAGACATGTCTAACAAAGCTATCTGATCCCTTTTGTTGATAATCCTAATGACTGCAAGCAAGAAACCATTAATCACGACTCTTTCCTCCAACAATGGTGGCGTTTGTCTGCACATACTTGTCTGAAGGTTAACCACATGCTTTGAGCGTCACTCAGGTCAGATCCTTGTGAGGTATGAAGAGGCTTCAAACGGAAAGCCAGTTCACATTACTTTTCCGGCCCTTCACTTCGGCTCCCTCACATTATCAGTGTCCTGAAAGCTGAGCTTTATCCTTCAGATCAAAGACTCTGTTCTAAAAACCTCACTGTGCTGATTACTGGTAATTCACTGCTGTAAGTGCCATCTTTATCATCACCAACACAGGGAAACGTGTTGTGTACAGAGTAAAGCATTGATTGAGAGACATACAGAGAGAAAGGTAAAGTGAGAGAGCGAGAGAGCGTGTATTTTTCTTTAAGTGGATTTTTGATGACCACATTCATATACCGTGTCTCAAAAACAGATATTTGAGACTGTGGGCCTGCCGTTCTGACGAGCAAGTCAAGATCTCATCACTGTCATTAATATTAACACAGATATTCATAAGGCTAAATACCAGGCCATGCTCTGTTAACTTTATGTGATTAAGACTGATTGGGTTCTTGCTTCACCACACAGCATGAATCAAAGAGCATGCGACGCGTATGAGAGCTCAGGTCTCCCAGTGGAACCATGTTTCTATTTCCCCCCTCTTCTAATCTATGTATTTGATGCATGTAAACATCACTGTTCACTCCCTGAGCTATGCGAGAATGAGATGCTGTCACATTGAATGAACGTGTTTGCAAGACATGTATGTAAACATAGGCTGAAATGTATAGTTTTGTGTAAAGCGGCCTGCACAGGAAACCTGTAGAACTGCATAGAATTATATTATATTATGTTATGTTATGTTATGTTATGTTATGTTATGTTATGTTATGTTATGTTATGTTATATTATATTATATTATATTATATTATATTATATTATATTATTATTCTCCTTAGCTTAAAGTGTTAACTTCAGTTAAAGTGTTTTGCAAACTTAAGTTAAAGTGTTTTTACAACACAAAATTATTTGACATGTGAATCAAATCATAACCATAAATACAAAGACTGAGGTATAAAGTTAACATCTAGCCACCTTAGAATCAGTTATGCTTTATAAATGTTCATGCTGTGCTGGTATGTTTGAGTAATTGTAGTGAATTGGTTAGTTGTATGTTTCTGTTTATATTGACTAAGAATACGTTGCCTCTCTCTGGTGCACACACTCGGTTGTTGTCTGCTATTTCATCATGTGTCAATGGGTCACGACTTGCTTGGTTAGCATTAGCCTGTTAGCTCCTGCTGGTAGATACTACACCATACGGCAGCAAAAATGTATGTGTTCATAAATGATTTAGAATAGAATATATGCTAAGCTATCAGGTTAATTGGATAGTGACCTGCTAAGCTAGTAGTACTATCTTAAAACGTTCATGTTATTGATAAATACAATGAGCATACTGTGAGAGGAAATGTAGCAACTAAAAAAAAAAACGTATTGTCACGCTGCCATATTGTCAGCATATTGGATGCAACATACAAAGTCACAATAGAGATTATAAAATAACCTTTTTGACTTGACTTGATTTAAAGATCATTTTTATGTTGCCAAACCAAAATATTTAAATATTCATCAATGTTGTGTTTGAAATAACCACAATGACTCAATAAAAAGTTTTTTTGCAATGTAATTTATTTTTTTTACCCGGAAACCTGCACTATGTTAATTTAAAGTCATGTTATATTGACAACTAGCAATGTCAACACAGACTCAACTGGTTTTTGCCTTGAGGCTGATTACATATGGATTTTTGATGAAGTCCACCAACCAGGTTAATATATTCTCTCTGCTTCTCTGACTACCCGCACCAGTCTCAACATGTTGCGATCTGAGGGACGTCGGTTTGGAGACTCTTCTTGGCACATCTCAGTGAGGCTATCAAATGGACTGAGCCAAGGACATAGGAGACAACACTAGAGTCTTCAGCTCGGATACACGTCCTACTCATATTAAATACGAGGCAACAGTATCCTTTCCACATTCACTGAGTGAGACTCTGTGGTTCACTTTTGTGTTACACTAAGGAAGTACACAAAGTACACCAAGGAAAGAATGACAAAAATCTATTATCCAATAGTTTTCTTGTTTTCATTCCATAATGTGCATAATATGGCGATTACCCCAACACATGGAAATCAGGTTTTAATTGCATGCCATCGTAGTTGGCATGGTTTCATGGGTGGCTAATGAGAAACCGAATCCAAACACCAGTAATAATGATCGCCAACTTAGCATCAAATCTGTGGAGGTTAGTGGTCAAATAGTTAACAGTTCATTGCTGACCTGGAATGTAAGTGTTTTAGACAGCTTGGAGGGCGTTCTACTTATTCCAGTTGAGTAAGCTTTAGCTTCGCTGAGGTGATTGAGGCTGCTCTCTTTGGTTCTGTCTACTACCCATCCCTCTTCCCAAAACACACACTAATAGTAGAGCCAGAGGTAAAGCAACCATCTATAGTCTTACATGCCTACCACTGTTGTCTATTGGTTCGTCTCTGTAACTATTTTAGTTTTGAATCAAGTTGAATCGAAGCAGATCACTTCAAATGCATAACAAAGCAGTTTGGAAACTATATGCATTGTGAAAAGCGCTATACAAATATATGTGAATTCAGTTAAGCATCAACTCTCCACAGAAACGATTGAAACTATAGTAGAACACAGTTATTGGCAGTTATTGGTTTCCTCAGTGGACATGTGACAGCAGACATGGGTAACCACACACCTATAGCCGCATGCCTACGACAGAATCACAGCCAGGAGTTTTTAAGCTGTTGGGATCGTTAAATATTCTGATGTGTGTGTATTATATAAAGCAAAAATGTATAATATATAAGGTCACCTTGTAATGTGAATTAAAAACAAGTATTTCTTTTTGAAGCCACCCTGTCCCACGTATCCATTGAGCTCATGAGAGTGATGTTCACAATCAATCAGAGTCTCTGAAGCGCTGACCTGCGAGTTGTAATCGCCTTTTGAATTCGTTCCCTTTAGTGTGAACAGGCCTGAACCTTGGCCTGCCCTGGGTTATGGTTTCCTTCTCTTTTCTCTTCTCTGGTGCCATTACTGTATTTAAATTTAGACCGAAGGGCACATGTGAACCAGCTGACTGGGGCGCTAATCTCCGGACCTTGAAGTGCTTCTCTTTACTTCTCTTTTTGTGAACATATATATGAGAGATTGATTACACATGGCTGAGTGGTTGTGTGACAAAAGCCCCGCGGTGAACTTCACCTATGGATCGACAGGGCAGCTGCAAAGTTATGGTGACCGAGCTGTATTGCGCTGCCTCATGGCTAAGATTTAAGTCAATCTGGCCTCAAAGGGAGGGTCACCTTATCTGCACAGGGGTCTTGTGACATGGGTGACAGGTGGGGAATTGGGGTGGGGTGGTGGTGTAAAGAAAGTCTAAAGTCTTAATTTCAAGACCTAACTCAATCCTGCTAACAGGTGGTCTAAGATTAATTTTGGAAAAGATGGCAAATTCTTTAATATTATCCTTATTATCATAATTATACTTTGACTTTTTGTAAAAGTTAGTGATTTGAGGCATCCAGTCAAAGGTTTAACTGCAGGGCTTTTCTGAATGTCATGTTTGACATAATATCACAACTGTACAGCATGACACGGAGATGTGTTTTAACAAAACATACAAAAACATACACAATAAGACACTTATATTTATGTAATTGTCATACCATGAAAACACATTTTCATTGACTGACATATTTAATTAAATGCAAATTTTGGTGAGAGTATGATATCATAAGGTTTCACTTCATTGTCTCATTGAATTATTGTTTTTTATGTATAATTTTACTTTACCCATGCTTTAAAGCAGCAATTTGCAACTTTACGTTATGTATGTTGAAGTCAAATGAAGCCAAAGTGACATTTCCTGTGAAAATCGGACCCGACAGTTCAAATGATAAATCAGTATTAAATCAGTATAATGTTTTGAACGCTGATTTGTTTATACTTTTTTCAATAACTGATTTTTATTGATTTTAAACCCACAATAAGCTGAGTATCTTGAGTATATTTTTGACACACTATGCTTTAATTATGGTACTTTTTTCTTTAATACTATTTACAGTCCTGCTTGACAAAAAATATGCCATCTAATTCACGTCATCCTTTTCTGCTTAAAAGATAAACACTTTAGTGTTAGACACGTCCAGTCTACTGACACAGACATCCCAGAATAAACGTGTACAATATTACTCCATCCATCAGCGCTCCCTGTCTGCAAAGAGCTTTGGCACTCACAGTTTAATCCATTAAAACGCACCCTTACTCACTGGCCTGACATTGAGAGACTGAATTTAACTTTGTGCTGACATCTCGCACAGAGATCACCCTTTTATTCAAGCAGCACTGCCATCACTGCCTCTTTCAATAATATCCTGACTCTGGGGTCACAGCATCAGGGCTTCTAGCCCCGTTTCACAGATTTGCTTGGTGGAAAAAGAAGATGAGGGCAGCTCTGCCGGTTGACAGGAAAGTTGCACAAACAACCATTGCTGAAAACGAGAGTTAATGAAGACCTCCCATAACTGCACAGGTTAAGCAGGAGCTGTGTTTATAACAAACATGTCTACATGAGTTTAGTGGGCAGGTGACTATTTCTGTGTGGTTTGGTTCGCGTGGTAACATGCTTGACAGGCTGCAACAGGGTAATGTATGGAAATCTGGATACTAGGATTTATTAACTTCTAACTTAACTGAATGTGAATATCAGGTCTGAAATTAATTGTACCAAAAAATTTTGTTTACATTATTTTATTTAATTAACAGATTTAATTTATTTAATTGTTCAGATCAGCACGTATCAAATGCCACAGATGTAGCTTACTGGTGAGTAGCTGCATGGTGGTGCTCAAATGGATGGCGCAAGTTTGAGTCTGGCTCACCAAAATGTTTCCCTCTCTTCCCTCCATTGTCATGCATCTCACCATATAATAAACCGGCTAAAAGCAGACATCAGTGCTGAAATTCAAAACAATTACTGGATTGTTCAAATGATGCTTTGAGTCATTGGAAAAGAACAGCAGAACACAAAACAAATCAAACTCACATTCTAACATAAAACCCACAGACTGCTGTCGACTTTGTTCTCATTAGTGGTGTTGTTCTGTCTCATGTTTCTAAAAATATTTTCGAAGTATGTTGTTTTCCATCAGAAAGATGGGAAAGACTGGGGGGGGGTGTTTTGGTGACGGAAAACGGTTGTCGTAGCTTGTGTCTCCAATGGACAAAAGCCTATGAGGAAATGTTATCTTTAGGAATGGAGAAAAGCAGAGTCCGTGAGGCTCTTTGTTGACGTTATTTAACATATAACCCTTTGTCTTAATGTCCTCTGTGAAAAAACGAAGACGACGGCTGCTGGCGATTGGCGGAGCCGCAGAAACCCAACACAGGGGAGAGAAAAGGAAGGGGCAGAAGCTGGTGCTTTAAAGTGTCAGAGCCTTTGTAGCCGTGACTAGTTTATGATGCTGATGTCAAGCATCCCACTCAATGAGGTCTTTGTCCTGGACTGAGACCAGGGCAGTGGGAAAACTGCCCACATTTAGTCGGCAAGCCCATCTATCTTACTGCTAGGCCTCGCTGTCCCCTTTGTACCGAAACTCCTGTGTATTAAAGATCTCCCGGGTTAATGTGCTGGAAAATTGGCTTGCATTTTTATAGAAGGAGGGCAGCTAAATGAAAGAAAAACAAGTTGGGGAGGGCAGCGAAGGACGAGAAAAAATATCTGAGGGAGTGATCTGAGGGGGCAGGCCCTTAAGACTTGTATCCTGTGACCTCGATAAAAGAGAAGCCTC
>JAZGTJ010018965.1:0-11151 GCA_036877575.1 Botia almorhae | reverse complement strand
ATAAAGCATTTATTAACACACTGACTAACTGTTAATATATGTCTGAATAATAAGATGTATAAATGTGCATTTAAATGGTTTAGGAATCATTTACTAACACATTCTAAATGATCTCATGAACCACTTACAATTACTAACTAACCTGTTTGTAAATAATGTAATGCTTAATTTAGAAATGATTAACTGATCCTTAATAAAGTATGAAAATCCAATTATTAAGCATATTATATAGATGCATATAAAGCAAGAATATAGCATTTATAGCTGTATTTATAAACCGCTTACAAATGTCTATTAATGTAGGAACAATGCTTTATAAATGATTAATTAACTATTTACCAATGCTTAACTAATGATTCATAGGGTGTAGTTATTATAAAGTGTTACCAACCTTTCATATGCCCTGTGTAAAAAGAGCTTCATGCGGAAAGGAGGCCTTAAGGATCACATGCAAGTTCATTCTAAAGAGAAGCCTTTCTCATGCCTTCAATGTGGAAAGAGTTTTACATGTAAAAACCATCTTAAGGATCACATAAAAATTCACACTGGGGAAAAACCTTTCATATGCCATAAGTGTGGAAAGAGGTTCACTCGCAAAGGAAGTATCACATGAAAATTAATTCTGAAAATAGTCCTTTAACACGCCCTCAATGTGAAAAGACTTTCTCACATAAAGGATATTTAAAAGATCACATGAGAATTCACACTGGAGAAAGCCCCTACACATGCCCCCAATGTGGAAAGCATTGTACACAAAGAGGACACCTCAGAGATCACTTAAGAACTCAACACTGGTGAGAAGCCCTTTAAATGTGCTCAGTGTGGGAGAAGATTTACCAGAGCAACACATCTAAGAATTCATCAGAGCTCTCACTCTGGATTAAGGCTATTTACATGTGATGTAAAGGGTTTATTTTGGCATAGCGGCTAGAGACACACCTGAAAATTCTTATAAGTACTTGTGTTCTGTTTGTGGTAGGCGCTTTCTATGGCTTAATAACTTTACAGATCACCAGAAAATACATACTGGTGTGAAAATTCATGTGTGCACTGTATGTGGTAAATCCTTCACTTAGAGCTGGAAGCTTGAAATTGCACTACAGAATCCATACCAGGGAAAGACCTTACAAGTGCTCATGCTGTGAAGAGTTTTACAGTGTCTGCAAAACTGAAAATACATGAGAGAATACATAAGAGAAAAGCCGTACCATAGCTCCTCACGTGGGAAGTCTCAATCACCCAGTCTACTCACATAAAAATCATTTCTCAAAGTTGTCACAATGAGCAACAATCATCTCCATGTCCACAAGCAATACAAATTAACAAACGATCAAGCTTTACTCAAAAGATTACATTTGTTATTTGCAAAAATACATTAAAGTTTATTATTTACTTCATAGTACCACTAAAAGTAACTGTGTAGTATTACTACTTCTAAAAGGTGTACCTTTTTATAACTTGATAAAGTTCCAACAGGTTTCAGGGTATAGCCCTAATAACAAGCTGAAGAGTGTCATTAATGTAATGTCATTAATAAGACATTACTGTTTAAAATAAAATCTCTGTAAACCTTTGATAGTGTGAACATTTTAAAGCTTTAATCAACTTTTCATAATATAAAACAATTAATAACAGCATACACGAAAGGTGGATTGACAGTGATGGCAGATAACACTTACATCAGCAAATAGCAAACTGTAGCCTTCAAAGTCAATTTCTTAAGCCAAAAGTTGAGTCATGAACTGGAATGTGTCCAGGTAAAAAAGTTGACACTACAGAGTCCCTCAGGAAGATATTTCTGATCCACTGGGCCATCGAGGTCTGGGTTATATTTGTATCCTTTAGCATAGCCAAGATTCTTCATTAGCTTGGTAGGGGCGTTACGTAGGTGAAGTGGCACAGGTGGTAATGGTCCTAGATGGTTTCTTATACAGGCCTTTACATTATTATAGGCTTTATACACCTCCACAGACTTGGGGGCTCTGGCCATATAAACCACACACTGAGCCAGAATGACCTAAAACAAAGGATGAAATTGAGATTAATAAGATAATGTTAGTGGCCAGAGAGGGTTATAGAATTTTTTTTATATCCTTGACAGTTAATTGATTAGTGCAATGATAAATTTCACTATTAGATGTGCTGTATTTATGTGGTGTACAGCTATACTGTACCTCACATTCAGGCATGCCGATAAAATGACAGGCCTGAAATGCTGATACAGCCTGAGTAAGAGCTGCAGGGTCAGCAAGACCTACAGTGGAGTTAAGCACAGATCTAGTTCATTGACAGTAACTTTAATTGCAATCTATACTATGAAGTTACAGAAGCATTTTTCGATACAAAATGGAAGGTATGAAACCATAATACTTAAAAGGGTTATATCATAAGGGCAAAAAATCTTTCATATACTAGGATAAAAGACTGTACAATATAAACATTCTGTAACATTTAGAGCTGAAATATTATTTTGGTTTCAGGAGAACAATCATCACAATGACCCACATAACATATCAATGTCATGGTGACGTAAGAGTAATGGAGCCAGAAGGTTACCTTATTCGTAACTCCAGAAAAACCAACCAAAGGAAAATGTGGTAACTTTTTTTACGATTTTTACTAATTTTACTATATTGTGATCCTATCACAATGTATTGCAAACTTTGCAGAAGAAGTGAGATTGAAGTGACTGGCTGAGATTGAAAAATGATGCAGCAAACGTTGTATTTGACTTAACAGCAAACCAGCAGCCCGTATGTGAGCATTGTTTCTAATGTTATTTCAGAAAGGATGTTTATACAAGTAAGTTTTAAAGATAAATGGGCCAATAATTGTAAGGTTTAGAAAGTGATTGAAAAATAGAAACTAAATGATGACAGTTTTTGGTGTAACTTAAAATTTAATCCCGTGACACGGATAGTTCATTTAAAAATATTTTTTTTGTCATTTACTAACCGTCTTGTCATCCTAAACCTATGACTTATAAACACATGAACACAAAGATTTTTTGTAAAATGTCTCTGTGGTTTTGGGTCCATAACAATAGGAGGGGTTTCCAGTGTACTATAAAATATTTTATGTCCCTCTGAAGCAAAAAAAATGGGTAGCTACTTGCCAATATCTTCACTAGCAAACCGGACCAGTCGGCGAGCAACATACAGTGGGTCTTCACCTCCTTCCAGCATTCTTCCCAGCCAATAGAGGGCAGCATTTGCTTCTGAACCTCTTAAAGATTTGTGAAGAGCTGAGATACAGTTATAGTGCTCCTCGCCTGTGTGAAAGACATAAATAGAACATAAAAAAATATAATAGAACATCATGTCCATGTTTAAAGTGATAAACTACACCTTTGGTTACTCTGCTAGGACCCCTTAGAATTCTGCTGACACCTAAGAAAATTGCCCGGTGAACAAAGACCTAGCAGAATTTATTAGATTTTTAAAATTTGGTTTATGTCACCTAATGCAATATCTTTATGGGGATGCTGTAGAAAGTTTATAGTTTTAGTATATAAAACATTATTCGAAATGGACCAAAATACCCCTTACCATTAAATCCCCAACCAAGAGGCTTGATAAGCAGTGCCGATTTTATGTGTTGATGTATTTACTTTCAAAAGTTGAGAACTTAAAACAAACAGCCCTTTAGTATACAACAAAACTATGAACATGATTTGCCAGGAGGATGGGCATTTTCATTCTACAGAGCACTCAGATACAGTGAATGTGATCATCAGTTCCCTTTCAGTCAGTCACGTTCAACGTTACATCAACAAACTGACGTATGGGATCTCGCTTGAGAGCCCTATCACCTTTGAACAGAAATTAACGCACCAACGAACATTGGCCCGAGAGGAAAGAGCCAATGAGCATTGGGCAAAGGAGTTGCGGGCTGGGTCACGCTTACCCGGAAGCGGGTGTATAAAGCCAGCCGCAACTCGCTTTTAATTTTTGCTTCGGAGCCGAGTGTTCGCTACTCACGTTCATTCGACTATCGTCTTGGGTTCTCCAGTGTCCGCTGCAGGTGATGGCACAATCAGCGGTTCTGGCCCGCTTCCGGTTTTAATGAGCTCTCACAGATGACGTGCGTCTTTTCTTATAAAGACGTCTTTCCGTTTGTCTTTTTAAAGACGCCTTTCCATCTGTATGTTCCTGGATGTGTTCACTTCCTGACCTTGTCTGTTGACCATACTCACTGCATTACATGCCTGCGTGAAAAGCATGCAGTTGTGGTGTTCATGGTTGGGTTGTGCTTTCATGCCCATCTCAAAGCTGCAGTCACAGCTCTCTCTCTTCTTGAGAGATCGAGCTCCCTCTGCTGTTACCCATTCTGTTGCACAGGCTATGTGCTTGAAGGCAGCAGAGCTGGTTAGTGCTTAGGGAGACCTTGAGGTCACTGTGGAGACTCCCCGCCGGGTCATTCCCTGCGGACCTCCCAGTCAATTGTGGTGCCCCAGTGCCCGCAAAGTGCTGCCACCTGGAGGAGTCGCCCGTGTCTCCCGTCCAAGCCTGTAAACCTCTGGCAGCTTACTGACAAGCTTACAGTGCCGTTGGACAGGCGGCCTCCCCTGCTGCCATGGCCATCCTGCAGGTTCATCAGGCCAAGGCACTCAAGCAGCGCCACAAGGGTAGTTCTGAGCCGGGGTTGATGCAGGATGTGCACTGTGCACGGTGACTGGTTTCCCTTTCTGGGTGATGAGTCACGGCATGGGCTCTCGGCTAGTTGATGTCTACCTTGGTGGTCCAGAAATGACATCTTTGGCTAAACCTTGCGGGGATGTGGGACATTGAGAAGGTCCGCTTTCTCGATGCCTCAGTCTCCCAAGGTGGCCTTTTCGGCGACACTGTCGAGGGCTTTGCCCAGCCATTCTCGACAGTCCAAAAACAAACAGAGGGGTGACCCCACCTATGCACCCTGGCCTGGTCCCCCATCTGCTCGCCGCCAAGGGCGTCCACCTGCGGCTCCTATACTTGCTCCGGTGAGGGAGGGGGCAGCCCCCTTATCCCTGTCAAAGAGCCGGCCGCAGGAAGTCGACGCCTGCTCCTCGGGTCACTGACAAGCCCTCCAAGAGGAGCCTTGAGTTGCATGGCCTGGAGGGCAGAAGGATTGCTCGTTTTCTGGAGGTTGTGACAAAACCACTCCTTTCCCCGGTGGAGGGCCGGGTGGAGAATCTTTTTTCTTTTATTTCCCATTTTTAATGAAAGAGCAGTTTCCTCACCCTCTGGGCCAAACTGGATGCTGCCCGATGGTGAGAGACACGCTGCTTCCTCAATCCTGAGCTTGTCCTTTGCTAAAGGCAGGTGAGGCTGCGTTCGCAGGATGCGTTGCCTCCTCTTGCACCTCCCAGTCGGGGCTAGTAGCTCAGCCGCCTCTTTGGCTCGAGCCTGGCCCTGGCACCTTTTCGGGCACGCCTCGCCCCCCTGGTGCCACTTGCACGGAGTCTAGGGGCCTGGCTAGCGCTCCCCAGCCTGTCTCGTTGGCTCCTGAGGATGATCAGACTAGGCTACGCGATTCAGTTTGCCAGACGCCAGCACAGGCTCAGGGACATCCTTTCTACCTCAGCAGTGGACAGCTGTGCCTCGGTCCTGCGAGCGGAGATTGCGGTTCGTTTGGTGAAAGACACAATAGAGCCTGTCCCTCCAGCCGAGATGCAGTCTGGGTTTTACAGCCCGTACTTCATCATGCCCGAGAAAGGAGGTGGGCTGTGGCCATCTTGAATCTACGTGTCTTGAATCGGTCCCTACACAAGTTCACAATTTCAAGATGCTCACGCAGAAGCACATCCTCTCATGCATTCGCCCCAACGATTGGTTCGCAGCGATCAACCTGAAGGACACGTACTTCCACTTCTCGATTCTGCCTCGACACAGGCCGTTCCTTCGGTTTGCGTTCGAGGGTCGGGCGTACCAGTACAAGGTCCTGACCTTCAGGATGTCCCTGACCCCCCACGTCATTACCAAAGTCACGGAGGCTGCCCTTGCCCCATTACGGGAAGTAGAAGTTCGCATTCTCAACTATCTTGATGACTGGCTCATTCTAGCCCACTCTTGAGAGCAGTTGTGCAAACACAGGGACCTGGTGCTCTGGCACCTCAGCCACCTGGGGCTTCAGGTCAACTGGGAGGAGAGCAAGCTCTCCCCAACACAGGGCATCTCTTTTCTCGGCATGGAGTTGGACTTGGTCACTATGGTGGCACGTCTCTCCAACAAATGAAAATGAAAGTGATCTATTTGTCAGATATGGTAACCCATACCCGAAATGTGACCTTTGCATTTAACCCATCACTGGTGAGGAGTGAACATGCACACACCCGGAGCAGTGGGCAGCACATTACTGCGCCCAGGGAGCAATTGGGGGTTAGGTGCCTTGCTCAAGGGCACATCAGTTGCAACCCCCCAGTGCTGAAATCGAACCAGCAACCTTCTGATTACAAGCCCAACTCACTAACCAGTAGGCCACAACTGCCCAACAAGCGCGCGCAGTCACTGCTGCGTTGCCTGAACATGTTCAGAGCCAAGACAGTGGTCCCACTGAAACTTTCTCAGGGGCTCCTGGGGCATATGGCGTCCACGGCCACAGTCACACCACTCGGCCTGATGCATATGAGACCACTGCAGCACTGGCTACTCGATCGAGTCCCGGGGTGGGCATGGCACCACGGCACACACCGTGTGGTTGTCACACCGTCTTGCCGCCAAACCTTTCAGACAAAGCAGGATTATGCTCACGCCGCATGTCTCAACTCGCTTGCCATCTCCTCCTCTGGTGTCAGTGGCAACTCGGGTCACTTCGCGCCACCTACATTCCGGGCGAATGGATGACCTGAATGTCCTGCCCGCAGGCGTGGTGGATACTATTACTCAGGCAAGGGCTCCTTTCACCAGGCGGGCTTACGCCTTAAGGTGGAGCCTCTTCACTGACTGGTGTTCTTTCCATGGAGAAGACCCCTACACTTGCCCGATCAGCTCAGTGTTTTCCTTTCTGCAGGAAGGGTTGGACCATCACCTAACAGTAGAAGGTAAGTATTTAGGAAAGCATGAGCTTGTCATCACGTTCCTACAGGGCGCTCTGAGGCTGAACCCCCCCGAGGACGCCCCTCTTGGTATCTTCCTATAGTCCTCTCAGGGCTACGGGGAGCCCCTTTCGAGCCGCTTGAGTCAGTCGAGTCGAAGAGTCTGTCTCTCAAGACAGCGCTCCTGACCGCGCTCGCCTCTATCTAGAGGGTGTGGGACCTGCAGGCATTGTCATTCTGTGTTTCGAGCCTAGAGTTCGGGCCTGCCCACTCTCAAGTTATCTTGAGACCCAGGCCTGGCTACATGCCCAAGGTTCCCACCATGACTTCAAGGGCAGGTGGTAAAACCTGCAAGCATTGGCGCACGCACCCCTCTAGCAGACATTTGCAGAGCTGTGGGCTGGATGACACCTACCACCCTTGCAAGGTTTTACAAGCTCAGGGTGAAGCCCATCCTCCTGTGTGGAAATTTCAAATCTGTATATCTGCTAAAAATGCATTTTATAAATGTTTAGGAATACACTAGCATATCAATTGCCTCAAAACTGTCAGACATGGACTAAAACACAAAAATAACTGAAAATAAATACTAATAAAAAGCAATGCATTAATTCTTACTACTTATAAATTACATTGCATATGTTCTAAAACTTCTTGCTGAGACATAGAGCTTAGTTCATGTTTTCCCATATTAATTCCACTCCCTATATTATGCTATCTTAAATGGTACCTTTTTAAATGTCTTGAATTTGTCAGTGTGTTTTGTGTCAGCCTGCTTATTCAGAACCTTGTGTTACAGGTTAGCCACACTAAAAATACAGAGTGTGGCTATAGGAAATGAGGTTTTACTAATAATAAATACTTTAACAAGTGCAAATAGAACATACCTGCTTTATCATAAAGAATGTGTGATCTCTGAAGACCCTCTTTAATATGTTGCTCACGCACTATTATTTGATGAGAAGCTTCATCAGGTTTGAAGGAACCAGCATGCATCTGCCCAACACATGCCTGCACTGCCAGCTGAAGGCCATTGAGACCAGCTCGGGCATCACCATCACACAGGTGTGCTATAGTGTCCAAGGCCTTCTGTTCTATAAACACCTGAGGACTATAGACAATAACGTCTGTTCATGTCAAATTCGAAACCTTTTGCTGAAACGTGACATTCATAATTGTTCTTGCAATTTGTATCTTTTTACTCCTATTGTAAAGTTACATCCTTATATGAAATAACCTTTCCTTTCATTTTTTATAATGCGTGGAAGACCAATGGATTTCATCATGACTGTGCTCAGCCTGTTCTTACATTTGTTATACAGTACAAGTATTTTTATTTTTGCTGGATAAATGCTGAATCATGATTTTGACCAAGACATCAAACATCCGCTTTCAAATTCACAATATTCATTCAGTTGTATCGATGAATATGGTTAAATATAAACCTAAATATTGTAACAAATATTATTGAACGAATATTATTAAACCTATTTTAAACTCATATGCAACAAAACTTTGTTGGCAAAACCAAATTTTGACAAAGCCCACATATTGTTATTGTATAAGCTGTTTATTATTATTAGTGGAGCTTGTGAAGCAAAGCATCACTATTACTCTCTCGCATTCTTCATCTGGACAACACTTTTTGCACCTATCTTGTCCCGCACCATTTTTCACAAACCCATGAATGAGAGGTCAAATCGACTGGCTTATTGAGGAGAGGTGTGCTTTGACTTTTACAATGATTAGGTGTTAATCATTGTAAAAGCATTAGTGGTTTAAATTTTTAGGATGATCTATAGCGGAAGCCAGAAATTCACACACAAATACTGAAAACGATGAGGACCAGGAGAGAAAAGCAAAACTCTGCTGTGTTTTGCTTTGAGCAATGACTGCTGAGTGTGTGGATGCAAGGCTGGAGCAGGGAGTGGCTAGGAACTTTAAATTATATGTGCCAGCATCTCTCCAATACACAGACACTTATTTAAGGTGATCCATCTCCCTGAGAAAGTGTAGGAGTTGTGTTGTACTTGCTGGCAACAGAGGCAGGTTGATGCACATTATCTAACATTAAGTTTTTATGCATTGGAGCAGTCACCCCAAATGCAGATTAACTCTAACACTTTACTATCCCTCCACTGACTAATTCCACTGCTCTCCATGTTGTGACGATTAAGTACACACCAGTGCAGAATCGTGGCAGGTGTGGATCTAGAATGACATAAGTGGCATGAGTTCTGACATGACTGTTCATACTAAGATCGCACTGCAAAAACAAATCAGCCCTGTGTCTGATTTAGAATCACATTCGGAAGTGGCTCAAATCAGAATAAAAAAATTCTGTGGTTTGTACTGTTCACACTGCCATGCAAAAAACAGATCTGGGTCACATATGCAAAAAAAAAAGATTTTGATGGCATTGTGAACGTTAAATTAGTCATTAGTTAATCAATTAGTATGACAGGTATCATATTAAACTAGACATTCTATTCCAGCTTACATGATGGGCCAAAAAAAGTAGAGTAAATGCATAAAAACAGGAGAATTAAAAACAAGAATTTACAATTCTATACCATACAATGTAAAACAAAATTATTAAATAGCATTACAAGCTGAGCAAAAAAACAACTGAAGGGTCTCTAAGATTGTTGTCTGACCAATATACTGAAAGCAACGTTAGACTTACATGAAACCCCAAATAAACTTGATGTCAGCAGTCTCCTAGGGAGCAAGCCAAAGGCAACAATGGCAAAGAACCAAAACTCCAATGATGTTCTACTAATTACCTAAGGCCCTGAATGTTTTAGCTACTCAGTACACGCTCCTGTCTAATTACAGTCCTTCACGTTTACTGCGATCTCAAAATTCCAGCCAGTTAATGTCTAGAATTTCAAAATCAAACACAATTGGTAAATCCTTTTCATACTTGGCTCTAAACTCTGAAACAGTCTTCCCAGTGTTGTCTGGGGGGCAGATACATTCTAACTGTTTAAAACTAGATTTAAGACCAATCTCCTGAATCTAGGCTACACATAGTCCTATGTTTAAAGGATTGTTTATTATTCTAGGTTTGTCTTTCATTCCCCCATGGTCCTGTAGTCAGCAGGAACCAGACATTATCCAGACCAGAAATGGTCATCCTCATGCCAACTAAAAATGAATACAGCCGTGACCTGGGTCATCCAGAAGCAGTGGGAACGTAATGGAATTCTCACATTTACCTACCTCCAGCTCAGTTAAATTTTACAAGCTGTGTGACAAGTCTCTTGCTCTTCCTTCTATGGCTGGCCAGTAGGTGTGACTAGGAGACTCATCAAATGAATAATGTCCACCTGTTCTTCCCTATATAAAAGTTTAGGCTTTGTTGGTGTTTTTGTGTTGCTTGTTTGCTCCCGATTTGTTTTTGCTCTTGGTTTTGGGTTGTTTATTTGGATTTGGTTATTAGTTAAGATTTGTTCTGTCTGGCACTATTCCATCTCGTGTCAAACAGGAATTGTATTTATTTTATTTGTGGCATTGTTTTAATTTTTCTTTATTATGTTAATAAATATTTTTGTTGCAACCTTACCAACCGTATGTCCTCCTTTCATTTGTTATGGCTTTGAGCTGGTCGTGACAGCTGCAATTAGTGGTGATATACCTTTGTCATGCCATCTCTGTTTGTAACATTCCTTAGTGCCTGACATTTGTCACAAAACGTCCAAAATGTTGCTTTTAACACGTCTAACTACGGTTCTAAAGACTCTACTATTTTACTTTTTTTTCCCTCTGCCATTCTCTTTTCATTATGCAATGTTCTTTATAATTTGTGCTATTGTTGCAAAACCTTTATGTATATTATACTTCTGTTCTGTAAAATCTTATCATTTTTCCAAGGGCCATCTCCATGTAAGCTGGAATGGCATATCTATCTTAATATGACACCTGTCATCTAAATCTAAATTTCATGGTCTCAGAACAAATTACATACAGTTTTACATACATACACACACAATGGTTATTCAATGGTCCAAACATGTTGTTATCAGTTTGGTCAACTTTATATTCAGAAACCAATTACAATTATAGTATCACTAATTAGTTTTACTAAAATACATCTTATAATGAACAATACCATCATTGCAAATTTAGCAATAATA
>JAZGTJ010018964.1:0-11152 GCA_036877575.1 Botia almorhae | reverse complement strand
TTTCTCCATATCTTAATGCATATAGGAAGCTCTCGAGATGTTTCGTCCAGATTTCGTTTGCCGATCTCAAAATCGGGTGCAGCGATTGGAACGAAGGGCCAGGGAAAGGCATGGCTTGCAAACAGATGAATTTGTCATGGGGGTGGAGGCAACTAACCATAGGCGGAACTGCACCAAGCCACACCCACTTAGTGGTGAGATACTTTATTTTCATTAAGATACTGGACGCAGTTGATGGAGCTGTAGTGCAGATCTGACTCTGCAGCAATGCAGTCACAGTATTGCAGCTGTTGCAGGCCAAATCAGGTATCAGTGGTAACAGTGAACATGGATTGTTACCGTTGCATCTTTCGGGCAAATGCCTGCAGAATGTGTCAGCATTAGGTATGGGGTCGTCATCTTAGAATTGTCGTAGCAACCACACAGTTTGAGGGCAAACACACTGCAGCAAGACACATTATTGATGCAGTCACAGAGAGATGCAGTGCCTAATACATACTTGAGTACTGCAGTGAAACATTTGGTGCATTAAAACTTCAGTAATGTCTGAACGAGGCTTGAGGTGGCACAGACATATGAAAAGCTAACAGATACAATCAAGATCCCAGCATATTTCAGCACGGCCCTGTTAAGAATGGACGACGCATTTTAAAAAGTAAATGAGCTGTTTTGGTACCAGTACAGCTGACTCATGCCCCCTATTGGCCCTGGTATGACTTCACAATATAAGGTTACAAAATGTAAATAAGTTCCTATTCACAGACTTTATCACAACTTCATTACTTCATAAGTCCCTAAATACATTGGTTAGAAGGCTGTTTTAGAATTTAAGGGCATGAAGCTAAGCAAGCAAGTCAATTAAACCTCGGATAATGTGATGGTATTTTAAAAATGCAACAGAGGAAAAAAAATAGGCGAAATGAGATATTAAGCTTTGTAATGACCTTTTCATTTTAATTCTTGCTCTGCTGAATGTGTTTTGTAGATAACCTTTTCAAACCCAGGGACAGAGCAATCTCAGGCAAGGAGATGCAATGGAGGTCCAGACGGTTAGTTTTCGCATACAGAGAAACACACACATCATCACACATGCACACGATATAACACCAGCCCTTATCAGCAGAGGAATACAATCCGACCCCTTTCTGATAAGGACAATGTTTTTTGGTACCTTTCTACTGGAATAAAAATCCACCCGATCAGATGAAATATGAAAGATAAACGATTTTTTGTACGTTTCTGTGCATGTTTGTGTAACAATCTTTAATGGTGTGATTTACACCATTTACATCATACACCAACTGTACTTTTAGGATTTATAACAAACTCCCTGAAGTGACCAAGAAGAAGGAGGACGAGAGGAAGAGACTGGTATCCAAAACCAACAGACAGAGGGCAGAGGTCTTTAATAAGGTTGGGTTTTAAATTATCCCACAAAAGCTACTTTGAATTGTATGGCCACACATTTTATTTTTTTTAAATGCCTTTTTACAGATCTTACTATTGTCCAGAATATCTGTTTATTCAGCATCTGTTTACATGTTATTAAACATCTGTTCCATTTTACTAAATCATCCAATACTCAGTATTTGTAACTTGAATGAGACCAAGTCATTTTTTTAGACAAACATTTTTCTTTAACTTCGCTTTCTGTTTTATAGAGTTAATGTGAATTACCGTCGTCCTTATGCATGCAGAACAGGCAACAGGTTGCAGCATGCCCACCATTGTGGTTAAATCAAACGTTTCATAAGCCACAGTGTGTGATCCACTGATGATATTCTACTTGGCTTTGTATGAAGTCCTGAGACAGTCTGATCAAATTCAAATTTGGCCAGTTCTGCGTTACAGGGCACATAGGAGCAGAGGCTACAGCTGTATAGCCTTTTGTCCTGTAAGCTTAATTAGGCTCGGTAAAGGGCACAGCTGTTGATTGTGGAAACCATTGAAAGTGTGGGCCTGAAATACTTGGGTGAACCTTGAATAAACAACTGGTGCAGAACAAATTGGAACTCGGTTCTCCTCAGAATGTAGAGCAGAACAGTCAAAAATGATTGGGCCTGTTTTGAAGACCTAGATTTATACTTGCCTTAGAAAAATCGAATTAAAAAAAGAATACAATTAGAGCCTGGTTTGATCACAGAAATAGAATTTGAATCAGAGTTTTAATTACACTTTTGTTTCCTGCTGAAGTGTATCTGTGACTGTGTGAACTGTGAAATGGTCCTAACTGCTTCAGGAGCCAGATTTTACTTCACACAAAATGACTAAAAATGTATTGTTATTAAGAACTACATCCATCAGTACAAATTAGTTGTTTTTAGTTTTACATACATTTTGGTTTTGCATATTTTTATAGAATTTTAGTTTTTTTAGACATTTTACTTTGCTGCCTGTGATCCTACCACAGCAGACCCATTTTTTTGTCATGTCTCGCCTCTAAAGTGACCTCTAGGGTGACCTTTTATGACCCTGCAAGTAAAAACACACCTGAGGCTTTTGTCTCGTAATGCATTTTGGCACAAGTGTCAAGCCAAATGTACCAGCGGAGATGAAAGGCGGGCCGTTCTGTGAAAACCTTCCCCCTGGTCACAAACAGCAGGTGCTGTGTGGTGCCAGACTGCCTGATCTCACCTTGGTGAACTTTCTGCCTCCATGCTGAGGTGTCAAGTGATATAGAGGCTCATGAGATGGATTCATGCTGAGAGTCTGAACACAACAGTTCTGCACAGCAGTGTTAAAGTAATGATATATGGCATACCCATTATACTTAAAAGCACCATGCACCAGTAGTTGTCGTGAGTCGATGCGAGTAGACGTGTTGGTCCAGTGTAGTGTCTTAGTGTGTAGCGCGCTTTTGCGCTTTTTATAAATAAATATTTCTAAAATCTTAATTAGGGTACATTGGTTCTAAAACTTCAGAAAAATCTGTGGTCTCAAAAAATTATTAATATTAACAGAACTGTGTTCAGAGGTTGAAAACTTTGGGACACAACTTTTAATTTCAATTGCTTTTGACATTTTGCACATTGACATATATTTTACAATATCTTGGAAATTAACAGTGTATATCTTATAGCTACTGTAAAATATTAGTGACAGAAGTCAGGAGTCTCACTATTCACGCCTTCAAATCCATTCTTTCCTAGTTAAGCAAAACTATTTGTATGTAGTTTAGACGTTTAGAAGGTGTTGTACTGTGCAACACCTTCCTAAGGTGAGCTTTCCTGTAGCTCAGTGGTTAGAGCATGACGTTAACAACGCCAAGGTCATGGGTTCGATCCTAGGGATTGCACATACTCAATGTGTAGTATAATGCAATGTAAGTCGCTTTGGATAAAAGCGTCTGCCAAATGCCTAAATGTAAATGTACTGGGTTTGTTTGTTGTACGGTTTTTAAGACTGCTTAAATTTATGCTAAAAGGTGAAAGGCCAACATTTTTGCCTCAGCCTTTTTTTTAAGTTACAAAATCTGGCACAAAAGAGCACAACATTTCTGATTCTGATCTTTTTAGCCAAGACAAAAACCTACCCTGAAAGAAAACATTTGGCTGTACTTTCCTTGTCGACCAGCAGAGGGCAGCACAATTCTTCAGATGACTCCTGCTCATCACACCACTTTTTGATATCCAGATTAATTCCACTCAACACAGTGATTTATTCATGAATTCCGTTTGTTCTTCTCGGTAACAGACATGCCTCTGATACTTCTGGGATGCTCATGGCACAGAGGAGTGTTGTGTCAACGTTAATTTCCCTGTTTTGATGTTTAGAGAGTTGAATTCCAGAACAGGACAGCTTCTGTGTGTATTTCAGATGTCTTTACTGACAGGCAGTTCCCTGGTTGCCTAAAACGAGAGCTTTCGGGTCCTGGTGTAAAGGAGAGATCTGCTGTCTAGGTGTGTTGTTTTAATGGGTGTCAGGTCCTGTGAGGCTGATAGTTTGTTAGGAAGTGTCTGGCTCACTGTCTCCCATGAAGCCCCTCTGTTTCTCAGGCTTGCAGTTTTGTGTAACAGTGATGAATGGCTGATACGTCAGGCCAGAGATAGAGAGAGGCAGGTGAGGCAAAGAAAATAGTGAGAGAGAGACCTATTCACAAAGTGTGAAAAACAAACAGCAAAGGAATTCAATTCAATGTTATTTTATAGCATATTCTTAATGTGTTTTTTACAAAGCAGCTTTACAGAAAACATTTTCAATCTTGGTTAACTATTGTAAATAAACTTTTTAACCAGTGTTGAGGAGAATTGTTAAAAAGCAGTTTTATTTTAAATTGTTTCAAGCTAATTTCGTTACCCCAAAATGCAAATTCTGTCATCATTTTCCGACCATCATGTCGTTCCAAACCTGCATAACTTCTATGGAACACAAAATAGGCTATACATACATACAATCAACAGCATTGGCCCCCATTTACTTTAATTGTAATGTGGACATTTTTTCAAACATCTTTCATGTTGCACAGAACAAGATCATACTAAGCCACGTGACGGCCATTTTCTTCAGTGTGTTAATGTAAATGTACTGTAGCGGCTGGTTTCTTGAACAGAACATTATACTACAGCAACTTTTTCCAGTCTGCACTGAAATGTTCAGGTCATTCTGTAGGAGCTCACCAAGTGCAGAATCAAATCTACTGTAGCCAAGGACAGGGAACCATGCAGAAAATAAAACCAATACCTCAGAGGGGGGAAAAATACATGATAGTTTGAGGAAAGATAGCAGGTTATCATTGCTCCCAGGAGAAATGGCCAACCAAGGGACAGGCAAAGAATTCTGGGTAATCTGTAGATTACACAGTCACTTCCACCTCATTTTTGCACCACTTGACCTCAGGGAACAGGTGCTCTGACAAGGAGGTTGCTTCGCTGGTTGTTCTTAGTTTGAAAGTTTCCATTTTTTTCTTCCACAGAAACTTCTGGATCAAGTTCTTCAAAGACACAGTCACTGAGAGTTTGTTCACAAGATTCATATCCCCTGCTCTCTCCTTGCCTGAGGCAAAGAACAGAAGGCAAGCTAGACCTTTTGGAGCTCCCTCCTGAGAACAGTGCAGGGTTTTGAGATGTGTTGTTCCAAATATAAAACACCATTTACCGGACCTGAGATGAATCCATGCATTGTGTAGATGTTTCCATACCCTGTTGTGTCCATCATCTGAAATGGAAAAGATGCATGCTGTCATAGACATTTTCCAGGGAAGATAAACTGATAAGACGACATGGCGTGTATCTCATAACCCAACCTAATTGTCAGGTCAGGAATGCTTTCTTGTGTTTTAAAAGTAAGCTCTGTCAGGCAAACAGTTTTATTACAAGATAAAATGTAATAAACTATATCTGACCAAATTTTGTCATATTTTGTGGTCCAAATAAAAGGCGCAAACTATGAATGATCTTAATTAGACCATCAGCAGTGATTTGACTACAGGGATGTCCTAAATAAGGTTTTCATGTATTTGTTTAAGATCAACATTTGCACCTTATGCAAAATGGTAAAACTTGGCCTCGGTCTGATTATTGATCAATTGATCGAGTGTCTTGCTTTAATATTTGCTGTGTAATGATTCAGTATTTTTCTTCAGCAGAAGTCGGCTAACCTTATCAAAACTATAAAGTTTGAACGCAGGTCATTTAAACTAGTAAAAAATGTTTACCCAGATTTAAGCGAAACTAAAGACATTACAAGTGTATTTTTGTACTGTAGGTCAGTGCTTCTTAATCCATGTCCTGGGGACCCACTTCCCATTCATCTTTCCCTTATTAATATTTCTTATTAAAGCTCCTTATTAACTCACCTGCTTCAAATCATCGGCTTATTAGCCGGGAGTTTCGTGGGGTGAATGTGGTGTGCCAGATAAGAGAGGCATGCAAAACGTGCAGTGCTGTCAGTCCCCAGGACCAGGATTAAGATCCACTGCTGCAGGTCATCAACAGCTTACACCCTCACATTGCTTTTAAAAAAGCAGTAAATGCTATCTCAGAAATGCACTGTTCCTGTCTCAGTACCTGTCTTATTCAGAGTACTCTTATGCTCTCCATACGCAGTTATAGCCATATTATAATTTGGATATTAGCTCATTCTGGGATGGCTAATTTCAGCAAGTGAGCCACTCAATGCATCTAATATGGTGTCAAATGCATGATGGAATACGAGGGGAATATCTTCTGCTTTCTGACCCTGTGTTTGCCCTGGAAGTGTCAGGGTTTCTGGTGCGGAAAATGAAATTTGGGCTAATAGAATTCAGGAGAGAACGCATTTAGATGACAGGTTGGATGACTCGATGATAAAGCAGAGACAAGTCATTTATAAGTGCATTAAATATTCTGTATTCATCAATCTAAATTCAGAGCTGGTTGACTTTGAAAGTTTTTAAAGGAAAAGCAAGCAACTGTTGGTTTGAAAATATGGGGTAAGAAAAATGCAAAAAAGTAAGTAAATCCTTATTTCTCCAAGGTCTTGCTACCTAGTGGAAACCTTCAGAGTGTGATTAGTGTCATGCATACCAAAAAGAGGCGAAATGTTTCTTGCAAATGACCTCAGAAATTATACTACAGTATAAACAGGGCTTTCAATGTCAAATATATTACTTTTCCTCCGAGATCACATAAGGTTTTGTTTGTTTGTTTAGTTAGTTTGTTATATTTAAGATGAACAATGCTTATACCTGAGCTTATAAATAAACTCTTCAAATATTTTGGTAAATAAACTCGTCAAATACATCTGCCTCAGATTTTCTCATCCTTGTCAGAGCACAAGTATTGTTTCATGATTTGAATTCGTAATTTGTTGATTTGTTTACATTGACTTCAGCGTCTCTTTGATGAACTCATTGCTCTAGGACCCAGAGCTGCGCAAAAACACGTGGAGATGCGAGCAGCCCTCTTTCAAAGAAACGACACTTTACCAAAAGCGCCGCACCAAACCACATCTGTCCATATGTGTTCGTGTGCGCTTTGCTTTTGTTTACACTGTGCACGTATGACCTGACAGTGTCAGTGACAAGATTTCAGCACTATTGGCTTTGGAAAGTTTTTGACAGTTCTATCACGAGTCTTTAGACGACCCTCCCCTTTCTCCCCTGTGGATTTAATCGTATTGCAGGAAGTCCCCTATATCCTCTTCTCCTCTTTTCTCTTGTGTGTTTGGGTGTGTGTTTCTGGGTCCGTATATTATGAGGATCTCATCATAAGGAGCTGGGCATTATGAGCATCTACCGGCGCTTAAATAACTGGTGCCTCATGAACGGACTCCGCGCTTTTGCGCTTCTTTTACTGGGACTGATAGCTGACAGCTCCGGTCATCATTCACCCGACGGTAAGAGTCGCACTGTACATTAGTTTCTCCGTTACTGTTTATTTACATATGAAAGTGCTGAGTAAAACTAACGAACTATGCTGAATTAAGTTACTGCATCGTTACATCGCATATGCACGCTTTGTTATTGTAGTAATTCTTGCAGTGACTGTGTAATGTGACGTTAGTGTTACCTAATTAATCACAAAATGAATGCATATGGATAATATGATTTTAATAGTAGCATTACAATAGGGATTTTGAAATGTGCCAGAGTTTGACATCCATCAAGAATTTTGGACGGACTATTAAACATAATAGTTTCTAAATGAAATAAAGTGATGACTGCGTGTATAACAATAGCAGGAAAGAGTAGAGATCCACATTTACACGTGTGACTTTAAAAGATATACTTATCATTAAAGAAAACCATGACATCTATATGCCTTGTTAGTGTCTGTGCTTCCAAGTAGCTTAAAATTAAGGGCATTTACAAAAGGCTGTTAGTAAACCAGCAGTATAGTCTAGTGTAGATGGGCAATCTGAGGTATGTCCAATTTCTAAGATCTTTCTACTCAGATTTCCTGTTTACTCCGATATTACATCAAGAAGCAATACACCATACTGCATAAAGCACTGAAAACGGTACATAATTCTGAACCACTGGGCTGATGTAATTTCTGCATGCTAAATCAAAACATGCTAGTATAAAAGGAAAGGAAAGCTACATAAAATAGACTGCTTATCTCCTTTTAATGTCAATAAAAGCACATTTAAAATATTGACTGTTGTTTACTGGTCTAGTAGCCTTATAGTTTAGTAAGGATATTAGTGGTGGAAAACAGCTATGCTGACTGTGGGCTTGGTTTAGTGATAGTCATTTCGTGAATGTGTACTGTTTATTTTAGGTTTATTTTGGTATGTTGTATCGTGTGGTATTGTGCCCACGTGTTATAAGGTCAGTTAGGGTTAGGTGTTAGCTGTTTACTTTTGCCTGTCAGTTTCATCATTAGAGATCACAATACTTTCTTACAAGACATCTGTTTCACACCTCTGTGATTATCCTCTCTCACTTTTACTAGACACACAGACACACACATACAGACTATAAAGCTGGTGATGCAAGCAGAGTTGGCGAGTGTTCAGAAAGACAGCAATTACAGCAAAGGCAGGATGATAATATGTCTTTGAGCTTTGCGGGGGACTTTTGAAACACAGCATGATCACAGCTAATGCAACAGAATGCAAAAATAACCCCTCCCAAATTCTCTGATGTCCCTGTCAGTCTAATGCTCTGGGAGTATGTGTTCTGTTTCTAATGTGTGTCACTCTCTGTGACTTGCATGAACTTGATTCACTTCGTGACTTTTTGTTTGAATCCTCCTCATTGTGTATGAAAGCGACAGATTCACCTGCTTAACCACCGGAGGGCGCTGTCTTGAAACGGCGCTTTTGAGGTTGCCTTGGCTTGCTTGCCATGCACCTGTGTGTATGTGAGCATGTCTCATATTTCCTCTTGTTAGCACCTCGTTCCCATTAGTGACAAACTCCTGAAGTTAACATGCCCTGGCCGCCCTCGTTTCACTGTATCACACATGACAGAGGCGAGTACCAAGAGCCATTAAAATGCGATTTGAGAAAGACCATCCATCCATTCCTAATATGTTTCTTGGGCTGTGGGACTGTTTGTGTGTGCATGTGGGTTTGTAATGTGTTCGTCCACAGCTAAAGTCCTTATAATCTGGTGGAGTGGGTGGAATTGCTGATCCAGTGTTCTAAAAATCTAATCTTAATCCCAAATAATTGAATTCTGTTTCCTTTAAATGTAAGTGTCCTGATTTGAATGGCTGATACTCAGAGTTGGCTTGCAAGGGCACATTTTCAAGGACCAAAAATATCACAGTTTAAAGTGGTGAATTAGTAGTGAATTAGGGAATTGCTATTAAAACTACAGTTGTTTTTTTCTAACAAAACTACTCTGTTTTCTAGCTAAAGACACTGGTGCAGAGTAGTATTGTGTGTGTGGAGTGGTGAGGTGATGTGCTCACAGAACTCTGACACAGTTTTACCACACCCTCGTGAGCTGGACCATGTGTGCTTGTATTTCTGTGTATGTGTTTAACAGGTTCAAGGTCTGTTCCAGCAGTCATGTGAGATACCCCACTGCAGCTTTGGCTTCCATGACCAATCCTTTCTGAAAGGGAGAGGTCTGGATTTACCTCCTGGAGAGTGACATACTGTACACACACACACAGACAAAGAGAGAGAGAGAGAGAAGCCAATCATCCTCATTGCATACAAATGTAACACTTTTCATGAATTAAAGAAAAACAGGGACTTAATGTGCAATTGTGACAAATGCCAGATTATAGCTAATAATTGATGCTGATGTGCATGATTTGGCCGTGATAAATGTTTGTAAGAACTAGAGTTACTCCTAATAAATCAGGGTTTAAGATTCTGTTCTATTCGGTACTTTAAAGAACATGTTGTAGAATCAATGACAAGTTTTCTGTGGCTCAGTTCACCTTATTTTGACACTCTTTTCTGAGTTTAAGGAGCTGTACCGTGACAAGATCCATGTTTGTGTGTCCGCAATGGTCCTGAATGGACCCCTGTTATTCTCTTCATTGATCCATAGCTCAGCTCCTCTTCCCCAAATACACACACATCCACACACTCACACAAACACACTCATACACTACAGAAACACCCAGTTATTGACTCTGCCACTAACAACAGAGATCAGCCTGTGCAGGTGGCAGGTGATGTGTGTCTAAGCCCCTTCATTCATTCATCTTGGTGTCATTGGCGTGTGTTTGTGGGGGCAGTTTTGGCTGTCCTTCCGAAGGCCATCGTTTTGAAAACATCCTCACAAATATAGTGCAACTTGTCAATAAACCACTTGAGAACATTTCAGGTGGTAGTCGTACAATGCTCATGAATTGTCCAAATCCTTTTGTAATATTCACAGGTCTTTGTGAGGATTCTGATAAAGGAATAGAACTTGTCATTAGCCTGGTATGAAGACAACAGACGTTTAGGAGATGTCCTCACTGACATAGTGAAATACATCTGTGTGTGTCGTTTTCTGTCCCTGCAGATATGCATGGTCTAACATTTCTAAGGGACACTGAAAATAGATTTTTCTTGTCTTGTTCACACTGCACACAAATCTGATTTGGTTTTCAAATCTAATTGGTAAGACTGACTGTTCACACTGCCATTTTTGCAAAGGATAAAATCTTATCAATTTGTTAATAAAGTATAGCCAATATACAGTGTATCTTCTAGTGATATGTCAGCACAATGTCAAAAGACTTTCTGAGACAGTCGCTGTCAGTGTTGAAAGAGAATTTTTGCCTCTGCTCATCATGAACTCTTGCAGAGCCGCTAGACTCGCCAAGTGCATGATGAAACATACAGTGAGTGACAGGCCATTATGGCATTTATGCATGTGTCCAAAACCGCTGACTTGTTCACTCATTCCCTGCTCTCTACCTAGTCACATATTGTATGTTTCTCAACAACATTTGACAGCTTTCAGCAATCTAGCTAAATTGACCTTTTATCTGGGGCAATAGCTGGATGGTTATTGCTGCTCAAACAAAAACATTGATTTTGTGTAGTCAAATATGACAAACGTTCTGTTTGCTACCTTTCAAGCTTATTTGTCTCTTAAATCCTTTCACACACTCAGTAGTTTATAATTTTTTTAAATTAAAACACCATTTTGAGATTTATATATGTGTGCCCCAGGATACTTTTCTTAACAAAGAGAGCCACAGAAGATACAGTGGTAAATGTGGAATATTAACTGCCTGTGTTTTAACAGGTTAATATCATGACATGTCACTTA
>JAZGTJ010018963.1:0-11153 GCA_036877575.1 Botia almorhae | reverse complement strand
TTGGCTCATCTTAAAGAGGTCAGTGTGAGTCATCAAGTGCTTTAAGTGTCCATGTGCAGGTGACACATAGACAGACAGGTGGCAGTCAAGGAGAACATAATAGATGCAGAGGGCTGTTTATGTAGTCGGAAGATGTCTGTCTTAGTGCGTGATTTCACACGTGCATATAATTGAGTATAATGAGCATATTTAGGAGCTCGGATTATTGTGACGGATGATTTGTTTTGTTTGCCACAGGGAATCACTGAATGACTTCAGTGCTGGACCCCGTCTGTTCAGCCACTTCACCGCCCACACAAGCCAGACTTACCTTCATGAATCCTTTATTAGTCTGTGGTCACATGTATCAGCACTTCTCACTGCGTTTAGAATATTGTTGTTATGCGCTACCTTCTGAAGTCTCTAAAAATCAAGGACATAATCTAAAGAAATATTCTATTTTAGAAATGCGTTATGGTCAAACTCAGACTCTATCAGGCTAATTTATATATATATTGATTTACATAATGGCAAAAATGAACTGGATGCAAATACAATGACTTTATTGTATTATTGTAAAAATACATTTTTTTTTTATTTTAATGTATCAAACAGCACAGCATGTGTAAAAATTATGCGAGCCTACCACTACCACAAAACATTACTTAGAAACTGGCGAGGTTTAAAGTTATTTATATGATGATATCATTCCAGTTTTTGGTTAATTGTTATTTTGTAGTATTGTTATTTATTAAATTTAAAATATATTTGTTGTATATTTATTAGATGTTATATATTTGTTTAACAAATTGTTAACGTTATCACAAACCAAAGTGGTAAAATTGTATTTCAGGTATAACCGTTTGCCTCCGTTACTATGGAGATCATAATGAAAGCGCGTGCCTTCTCTTCTAGCGCGTGAACTAGTGGGAGTGAAGGGGGCGATGAGTTGAGAGATCACTGCAATGAGAGTCACAGTCTCTACGATATTAAATCTGTTGCGGTTCAAAGAAACGCTCAGAACTTTATATTAGATCGGTCACGGAGGCACCGAACGGCAGCCGGTAGTCCAAGGCAGCGGACGGAGAGAGAGGGCAGCGAGATGGGCAGCGGGTCTTCGGCGTATCGGATGATATACCTGGACGTGGACGGACGGATTCAGAAGGTAAATCGCGTGTGAAATGCGCAGACGCTCAGTATGCAAGCCAATATACTGAAGAAAAGAAGAAAATATATATTTTTTTAAAGTTAGTAGTCTACTTTTGTTTTCATATTTATTATAGCCTATGGCATAAACTTAAGCTTTTGTTTTCTTGGTTTAACGATTAGGAAAACATTACCCTTTCAAATAGGCCAGTGTAATAGATATTGAATCTAACAGCTATTTTATTGTAGTCTAACTGAAGGTTACTCAAAATAATGATTGTTTTAAAACAGAATTGTTGCCATTTTCATGCACTTTCTCATTCCCATTGTTACTCAGGACATGTCTCTTAATTTGCTTTTGTTTTGTTTTGTTTAGTTTTGTACACAGAGTATCCTGTGATCTTTCACAGTATTTTAAAACTTACCCAGTGGCCTTGTGTTTTTCTCAGTGTGTGGTCTTAGATCATACTGTTGTGAGACTAGCTGTTAAACAGCTATGATAAACACCTAATGATAACTTACATAGAGATGGAGATAGAAGAGACAGTTTGGATAATAATAGGTATCCAGGTGACAATCAGTTGCCATCTGAGTGCTGTATATCTGTAGGACTAATTAAATAATAAAAAAATTATGTGTTGTTCATACATGAGAGTTATATAATGCTAAGCAGTTATAATAGATGTGAATGTTCCTCTGCCTGCCATTGTTTTTGTTTTGGAACAAAAATGAACCAATCAGCATATAAAAGCTCAGAGCACAATGACACACAAAAGGGCATTTTAATGAGCACATCTGTGTGTGTGTACACCCACACTGTCTACACACACAAACATATTCCTTGCTCTAGAAAAATGGCAAAACAAATATCTTTATACAGTTTAATAGCATACCTCCAGGGCTTTCAACTGGTTATTGAGTTATTGAAACTGTAAAATATCACACACAATGGGAGATACTAAGTTCTGAGTTAACTGATGCTCCATTGCTAAAATTAAACTATTTAACTGGCATACAGTATTTCTTCTCTGTGGTTGGTGGTAAATAATCTAATAGTCTCTATTCTAAAGGTTATGAGTTATGGGTTAGATGTTTCATCTGTGACAAATTGCTAAATTACAAGCCATTTTTGGATACTAATAAGTATTTCTCATATATTTCAATTCAAAAGTAGCAATTGCATTATAGAACACTCCTGTCATTAATCTCTTACTCCTCCCTCTCTTTTTCTGTCCTTTTCTCTTCCCCTCTCTCTCTTTCTTTCTCTCTGTCTCTTGCTTTTGCTCTTTGTCTGTCAGCTGCAACCCCCTGCCTCCTTGTTGTCTTTCTTTGGGTTTGTCACCTGTTTTTGCTGTTTTGTTGTGTCTGCCAATGGCATCAGATATATGTGTTTTGAGTGGGTCAGAGTACTCAAGGTCAGGACTGACACTACATACAGTACAAATGATCAATGACAACTCTTGGCCTTGACTGTGTGCAAAGTCTCTATTAATCACAAAAGTACATTGTGCAATAGCACAAAGTTGTAACTTCTATAATTTGTTGTGTCTTCCTAAAGTGTTAAAAATCCAACATATTATAAATTAATTTGGTATTTATACAGTTACATTTGGTATTTATACAGTATCCATACAAAAAAAATAACAAAAATGAAAAATTAACTGCTGTCGTTACAAAACTCCACATCGTGTTATGTCATAATTCACTGGAAGCTGCATCAGGACCATGATCAGATCAGACTTTTTACCTTTATATCATAATATAGATGAAAACAAAGTCTGAAGAAGTTTAGTTTTTCAGTGTGTAAAGTAGCCAGTTAATTGAATAAAACTGCCCCTAACTAAAATCTTACATAATATTAGCACAAGCACAATTTTTGCTTTTAAAACACTGAATAGATTTTGTTTCTTTTAGGTGGTTTTTAGTCGTTTCTGTAGTCCTTGTGATATTAAGGAGCTATTCTGCACTGCCACAGGGCTATCCAGGTACAGTACGATTGTGTGTGTGTGGTTGAAATGTTTCCACTTCTGAAGTGCTCCTATACTTAAAGAGTGTATCTGCTGCTGACAGGAACACAACCATTTCACTTCTGGATTCAACAGGAGCCATGGTCTCTATTGACCCCACAATGCCAAACAACTCAGAGAGGTAATTCAGCCCTCTTTCCTCTTTATAGTTAAATACATTTTTAGCTTCAAATGTGGTTTGTATTCATGTTACTGCACCCTACATATAAACCTGCTGCGCTGCCAAGATTTAAAGCTAAACATGATTTGGCAAATTTATGAGCTATTCAAATATTGGAAACCACTTTAAATGTCATTTTTCACTATATTTGTGAGGATGTTTAAAAAAAATATATATATAGCCAAATCTGTACACATATTTACTTATCTATTTTAATGTGGACATTCCACAGCTATCTATTGTTTTTATACACAGCTAGTTATAAACACTATAGCCCAACCCACAATCTAACCCTAACAGAAAACTTTCTGCATGCTTACCGTTATAAAAAGAATTTTGTTTACTATATTTTTATAGTGTTTTTACAAATAAGGACATCCCCAAACGGGTAATTTAGCTCAGATTTGTCAGGTTTTGCTCAATTTTGGATACAAATGTGTCCCTAATATATGGTTAAGTATATGGTATAGTACCCACACACACACACACACCTGTTGGCATGTGTGGTTTAGGAGAACTCTACTTTGACATGTTTTTAGTATGTTTTTTAAAACATACATTGTAATGTTTTTAGTCTATACAAACCGTATATTCTACCTCTCATAAAAATGGCATTTTTAAAAAAAACTACTTGGTATGTTTTTAAGCAATTTTTTTAACACGCACACACACACACACACATGCAAATGTGGCATTTGGTCAAATTCTCTTCAGACAGATACAGCTGTTAATGCATCACCATTTACTGTTTATAATAGATAAGAGATAAAACAAAGAACATACTATTTGATAAATTTTTATTTAGACATATCTACAGATAAAAATCTAATTTTAAAGGCTGTACTAAAGTATGCTGCAATATATACCTTATAAAAATAAAGGTGCCGAAAGCCTTTCTTTCTTTTTGTAGAATCTTTCTCTACTACAAAGAAGCTTTTGTGCAGTAGAAAGGTTATGTGGATATTACTTTTTAAAGAGTGTAGCTGTTTGTAACTACAGTTTCGACTTTTAAAAACAATAGAACTGTCTTGTGAGTCTCTGTTAACTGCAAACACTAACTGCAAACAGCTTTCCTGTAACTCAGTGGTTAGAGCATGGCGTTAACAACGCCAAGGTCATGGGTTCGGTCCCAGGAATTGCATATACTTAGAAACAATGTATAGTATAATGCAATGTAAGTCGCTTTGGATAAAAGCGTCTGCCAAATGCATAAGTGTAAATGTAAACTACAGTGTAAAGAGTTTAACTCTCGTTTAATATAGCACCAATCTGCAGTCACACTTAGGATACTCATAATACATTTTGAGGTGAGAAGCCCAAATAAAGTGCCTACCATCTATGCCTTATCTGTGGATTATGTACAGATCTGCCCTACATACACGACAAACAATGGCTGGCAGCCAGATAAAGATAAAGGTAAAGTTCCTCTTTGAATATGAGTCTAAGGGTGCCCATTTGCTGTTATAGATACATCTATCACAGTCAACTGCCAGAGGAGTAGACATCTTGGATAGTCATGCGTCAGATAACTGCAGCTCTCCTGAGGAGGTGCTGATTGTCAGTTAGGGAGAGGGGACATGTTTTAGTGTGGTGGCAGCTGTTTTGTAACTGTGTTCGTGTGTCCTGGTGTTTTTCAAGGTCACCGTACAAAGTGGTGCCAATAACTGGCGGACAACTTGCAGGTTAGTGTCGTATGTTTTGTACTTTTTAATGATCACAAGCATGTTAATGATCAAGACACATGTAAATGCCTCATGTATAATGCTGTACTTTGATAGAAAGGTAGTTTTCTCCTTAGATTTATTTTTTATAAAGATTGAAAGAGGATTTTTTCAACTGGAATGATCATCATATCAACTTAAATCTCCATAAATGGAGAAGAGCAGCTCCATTTGTCTTTTCAATTGCTTCTGTTATCTTGAGCTGAGAAATGAACTTTTTATTGATTATGAAGCAAACATAAATATAAGTTCCGTTTTAACACAATGTTTTTAATCTCACTCCATTCAGTGGCTATTTGTCAGCAGGTGTTTATACAGTTGTTTCTCGTCTCTTCAGTTATGCATAAATACTGTGGCTGTGTTTGGAATAGCATAATACAATACTGCATGTACTTTTCTACATACTAATATTAGTCCTGTATTATGTATACTATGCTTATATAACTTAATACATTTGGCGGAACATACACTATACAAAAGTGCATATGCACACAATACAGTTTCCCACAACGCAATGTCCTTGATTTAATTTTGCATGCATACAGAAACAAATTCTTGGTTAAAGCAGTAGTAGGTCATTGCTAAATTCCATGCATACAGAAAATATACTACAGACTACAAGCCGTGGCAATAGGTATAATATAGTACTGTAGTATGCGATTGCAAACACAGCCTATAGCCTGTGACGTTGTTGTGGGGAAAGTTAGGTTAACTGTGACCTCTGACCTTATAATAATATAAGGTTTTATTATAAGTAGTAATAATAATAATCAGTCCAATGACAGCCAGCCAATAGTAAGTCTTGGTCTGGATTTTTGTTCATGACAGTGGATCTACATTTTGGCAAGTGTGTATGTTAGCAAGTTTCACTATATTAAATTGTAAGTGGGCTGCTAACACACAAGATAATACTTACAAGATAATACTTAATAAAAGATAAGATAATAAAAGATAATACACACAAGGCTACATAAACACAATTTGTCCAAAACTAAATCAGGTGAGATTGTCTGGAAAATTGAAATTTCTTGATTTACCTTTATCATCTTGCTATGTTATCTCCTTATTATACATCAGAGTAGTTACACTCTGTATGCTTCAGTTGTTTGACATATATATATTGCTCATGTTTTATGTTAAGTTGTAGATAGTTGTAGATAGATATATGGGTAACATTTATATGGGGAACATATTCAATTTTATTCCTAATTTACTGCTTATTAATAGTTAGTAAGGTAGTTGTGTTTAAGTGTAGATATGGGGGTAGGATTAAGGGATGAACAATATTGTCATGCAGAAAAGGCATTAATATGTGCTTTATAAATAATAATAAACAGCCAATATGCAAGCTAACAGACAACTTGTTCAAAGTGTGAACTGGTCCCCATACTAGTTATATCATATACAATATATCATATACAAAACAATATATCATTATATATAATTATATATAAATACTCAAGTACTATATAAATATATAAAGTATACCTGTGTTTGCCCATGATGTGTTGTGGATTCTCATCTCTCAGATAAAGAGGAGCTTTTCCAGAATGTACTGACCCAGGTGGCAGAGCAGTTCTCCAGGTGTTTTATTTTTTTAAACATCTAATACAAATGACCTTCTTTTGAATGAATTATTTTCTATGTACTGGATTTCTGGATGAATTATTGATTTGTTTATTTCTTTCCATCTGCATTGATCTGCCACACTGTTCTCCCCAAGGGCATTTAAAATCAACGAATTGAAGACCGAGGTGACGAATCGCCTAGCCATGCTGGAAAAGAGAGTAGAATGTGAGTTTTAAACAGTTTTCATTCGATTTATTTTGCAGTGTTTTGCTAACAGACAGAGTGCATGCTTTAATGAAGGGGTCACTATGGCAGGAATGCAGCAGGTTGCATTTTCTAATGTAGGGATTGGCTTATGAGGAAGTAACCTTCCAAGGGTTATGAGGTGTTTTGTGTTTGACTTATGTAACTGGCTCATTTTGTTTATGTAAGGAGCCTTCCACACTACAGCTGATAACTCGCATAGCCAATGACAGGTATTTATTATACACTTTATTGTTCATGATTTATCGCCACAGAAAATGTTCATGTAGTTTACACAGTTCACTGTGTATACAATAGACCTGTCATTAACAGAATGCGATGTTGTGTAGCTTGTTTTAAAAAGACATATCTTTTGACAAATTAACTTTTGCTTAAATGTTTATTACAAGGTTTACTATGAATTATGGTATATTATAGTATAGCAACATCCAGAAATTGACTTTAAGTGAATGTCACAAGAACATCAAATTTCACCCCAAAATTAAATGAAAGATCAGAAGTTATATTTTAGATAAGTTTTTACAACAGAGGCTGTAAAACACAGAAACTGGTCATACTTTATAGTTTATATATTTAGATTCTTTGCTCCTGTTTCTCAAGTTCATAACATTGTTGTTCCTGGAACAACCTTTCTATCAATCAGATTGTAGGATTAGGTTTAGGGTCAATGTTAGGTTTAGGACTGTGTTAGAGTCTTGTATGCCATTCTTATTAACCCATTCCCTCTGATATTACGGGAAGTTATTGTTGTGGTTTGGGTTATGGGTTTTCCCTTTAACAGAAATGTTGTTCCAAGATCAGCAAAAGAAAAGATGTTGATGTAGAAATACAACTTACTTGGCAAAATCAGCTTTGCTAAATTGAGAGAGGGGAACAGATATTGTGTTGTGGTGTGCTAAATTGTTTATGTTTTTATTATAAAAAACATTTATCATGCTGAATTATTATGTTTTTTATAATGTACATATTGTTTAAAATAAAAGCCTGTAATGTCTGCCATACTAGTGGTACAGCACAAATAATCATTGTTTTCAAACAGATTTTACAGGTTTTTTTCCTCTCCCGTCTTCTATTGGTCAAATATACTAATAGTCCTTCCCCATACCATTGATTCTGATTGAGCCAGTGTTGCTATGGCAGAATGGTCAAATAAACAGAGCTAGTTTAAATATTCCAGGTGTAAAGTACTGTATACTTTGTAAGATTTCTCTGTACATTAAAAACAGAAAGGAGAAAATACTTTATCATAAAAATAAACTCTTAGTGTTTAAAATTTGACTTTAGTCAGCCTCTAATGCAATACAAATAGTGAAATTAAACAGTAATTCACAAGAAATAATGATAACAAACAAGGTTAACACATCATCTTTAATCATGTGTCCATGCACACAAGTTGTTTCACCAGTAATACTCACCTGGGACCATGGGATAATTCCAGGATTCCATTACAACACAGCTGGGTGTTCATAGAAATCCATATAAAACTGTGTTGTATTTAGTCACCAAGGTAATGGACTCTGACCCTTTCATCAATGTGGACAATTCACCAGCCTTACCTTATTTGAGGTGATGTATTACTGTGGATTGTCTATAAACAGATTTGTACCTGGAGTACCAGAGATTATGTGCTATGTATGATCACACTAACAAAATTTTGGGTCCAGTCATAATATAAATGACATCAGAGGTTGTGAGAAGTATATATTCTTGCGGATGATATTAAAATATCTGGACCTATTTAGATGATACAGGTGAACTGCTTGTACTCCAGAACAGCAGCATGTTTTTAAACAATAGAGGGAAACATGCCAGACAGCGGCAGGTGTCAAATATCCTTTTACTGCAATGGCTCAGCAGTCATATCCTGTGTGTGTGGGGGGGACTGTACAGGAAAACCCTTTGAGTATGCAGCTCATAAGCATGTTCCCTAATTCATTTTCATATTTTCACTTAGTTTGATTCATTTTAAATATGTAAAATATGTTGCCTTCCATTGGTTCATAGTTGTATTGATGTATGTCATTATTGCTTAATGTCTCTTCAGTGGAAGGGATGAAGGTGGTGGAGATTGAGAAATGTCGCAGTGACATCAAGAAGCTGCGGGAGGAGATGGCCTCCAGGAACAACAGGTCAGTCACCTTACTGCTTTTATCTTACTGCTTTTTTTCCTATAAGCCACTGCATCATTATCAAAATATTTACAACTGAAAGGATAAAACAGCATTAACAGCATTTTCAGGAGATTGGAATGACATTTTAGATCTGGCTACCTGAATAAATCACTAACTAAAATAAATAAATCACTAATGAATCACTAGATATCACTAACATTCTTAGTCAACCTGAAATGCTGTTCACAATTTACTTCCAAAATCTGAAATATTTCTAAATAAATTTGTATTTAATGAGTCATTTCTACAAGTCATTTGATGAGAAAAATATCTTCCTCAGAAAGAATAATGACATCATTACATGCACAAAAATACAAACTCACGATTTTAGTTTAACCACATTCAACCTATATCTAGTGTTGACTATTTATAACTGTCTGCTGAGAATTGGAAGGCAGCCCATGTGTTTTCTTAGTGAGCTCTTGTTAAAATACCAACATTGAGGTCTGTTCTATTCCCTTTTGAGTGTTAATGAGCTGACATGGATCTCACATGCTCTCTTATTAGTAAGGATCAGATCATAGTTAAATCAAAGGTAGCTGTTTACTCTCAAGATACTCTTATTGTTGTATATGTTGGCATGGTACTTAAAAATGAAAAACACAGCATCTTCAAATTCAAATTCAAATTTTATTTGTCACATGCAAGATCATACACAGTACAACATGCAGTGAAATGCTTTACACGACCATCTTACAGAAACAAAAGTAAAAAATTTAAAGTTTAAGAAAAAGTAAAAAAAGAAAATTAAAGTTTAAGAAATTAAAAGATTTAAAGTAAAATAAAGATATATGTAAAAATGTAAAGATTTAAAGTGTGCAGTATTTACAATGTATGTATATAAATATAAATATATATGTGTAAAAGATGTATATGAAAAAAGAAAAACACAGTGCAGGTAGTGCAATTTTGAATGTGCAATATTAAATATGCAATATCGGCTGAGGTGTGCAATATCTTCTTCTCTGAAGCAGCTGAGTGCTCTGCTCACACTAAGATGTACTTTGTTAACCTTTGCAGTAGTTTCCTAGATGACAACAAGAAATTAACTCCTCGCAGAGATGTGCCTTCATACCCAAAGGTAAAATGGCAGATACGCTCACGTTTGTAATTTGTTTCCTTTTTTATTTTCATGTACTCAGTGTGCTTTAGCTATTTACATTTTAATTTCATAAAATTACATTTTATTGCAAATTATTTTATTTCAGTTCTCTGCATCTCAGTTCCGTTTTTAGTTATGAGGAGAAAGCAATGTTTAAAAGAATAGGTTACCCACAGTTCTGTCAAAACTTATTTAACATGTATGCCGCTGTTTTTGTTATACATTATTATACAGTTCCTCTACTGCAGTTATTGTAACTGCATTCTCCAAGTTAAATTTAACGGCTGTTAAGCTCCAAAAGAGGAAAAACACCATAACAATATTTCATACAATGCTATGATGCAAGTCTTCTGAAGTCACGCGTTAGCAAACTGAAATTTAAATTGAAAATCTCACATTCACATAAAAAAAAAAACTAAATATCACACCACATCATACATGATTGATAATAAGTTCCATTACTCAGTGTGACATATTTGAGAGTGGCGGCAGAGGGAAAAACAATAAATTTCTTTACACAGAAGTAATGCCAGCATACATGTTTGGGAGTGAGTAAATAATGAGTTTTTATTTGTGGGTGAATTATTCTTTTAACAATAACCTGCCATGTGTTCTGTGGAAGTATAATAGCTTTATAACTGCTATATAGTATGTACAGTGGATGTGTGAATAAAATGTACGCAATGGCCACAGCCAGGCGTTGGTTATGGGGGTTAACTGGGAGCTCTGTCGCCTGCAGTACATGCTTTCCCAGCAAACCATAGATGCCCTCAGAAAACCCGCTTTCGACGTCTGGCTGTGGGAATCCAACGAGGTAAGAGTCTAACCCTGCGCTCTTCCTATCCTTCTCCTTTTCTCTCGCCCTGTTTTCTCTCCTCTGCGTCCGCTGCTTGTGTGTTTGTGTATGTGGGGCTTGTGTAGTACCACCTCTCCCAGGAGACAGTAGAGGCTTTGAGGCAGCCAATCTTCGATGTGTGGCAATGGGAACCTAATGAGGTAAGAATCAGCCGAATG
>JAZGTJ010018962.1:0-11155 GCA_036877575.1 Botia almorhae | reverse complement strand
ACAGTGGCGTGACGTGTGCTCTTTTAGGCTCGTTAAAGACCACTCTAGCTGCTGCATTCTAAATCAACTGCAGGGGCTTGATAGTACAAGCTGGAAGCCCTGCGAGGAGAGCATTGCAGTAGTCCAGAATAGTAGTCCAGGCTCAAAGAATAAAACATTGATTTAACATTTTAAGAAAGCAGAATCTGATTCTCTTCCTTCGTTACTTTTTCACTCCCTTACTCTCTGTATTCATTTTAGGTACTGGCATCCATAAAGAACCAGATAGAGCAGATGTCTGCAACCCGTAAAGACTTCCCTGATCTCCTGACAGCTGCTCAGCACTGCTTGTTAGCCAGATGTTATGTTTATGTTTGTGACTTTATTAAAGACTTATTAGATTAAAGACTTAAAGATTTCTGGTTTAGGATCTCTTTATTATAGGATCACAGTTAAATGTCCCATAAATGTTTCCCACAAACCTCATAATCTGAAGGTATATGTGTGAATATTTAAAATTTGTTTTGTGGACTAAATTATAATTTTGCCAACAAGCCAAGGACTAAAACCATCCTTTATTAACAATGGTTTTAGTCACAACATAATTCACATTAAATTTGTGTTATTTAAAAGTTTTGGTAAGTTTACTATTATTTTTAAATGTATAAATAAATAAAAAGTGACCCTAAACATTTGACTGGTAGTGTGTATACAGTTTCTAAGAGAAAAAACATTTTGTTTGACTGAGTTGTTTGCACTATTCCAATTTAGACCCTCAAGGTCCAAAGATTGGAGATCGGCTTTATGGTTCTGAAGCAAGCAAAACCATGAAGAACTCGTCTATCCAACCAAAAACTGTGGTTCCCTTAAACAGAACAGAGGTTTACGCCACAGTTCTTTTCACAGAGTTTCTCAAAGAACTGGCAGCCCTTGCACAAGAACATTCCATCTTGTCATATCTTCTTATGGAAGAATAGCCTTTCTACTTTTAGTTGTTTTCATGTCGATCATTATTTCCAAAAAACCTTTGAGAATATTTCAATGAAAGCACTATTGTGAATATAAGATGTCTCTAAATTAGTGTGGAAAAACATTTTTACTGACTTCTATTTTTTTTGGTTGGTATGGGATTCTGTCTTACCAATACTGTTGCAATTACAATACTGATTCATGCCTTAGTAATTCATTACAAAAATGTTTCCCAGCAATAACCATGTTAGCAGCAATAATAGTTGTATATTACATGACAAAGTGCTTGTCAACAATAGCTGAAACCAAAAAATGGTTGTTGAGCATTAGGAGATGAAGGAAGGCACGTATTACAAGAATCATGACATTATATGTGCCATGTAGACTGTTTAATATTGTTAATAGCTTTAGGAGGATTGGCATTATCTTAAGGTGCCTATTCGTCTTCAAACTTTAAACATTTATAAATAATTAACAAAATAATAATTTACAAGACCTAAATAGTCAAATTGTGGCCATTTTACACATATGACCAAATGATCTGTCATTTTGGTTTCTTATAGAGCATAACTGATATTAGTTTTTACTGATACAAACTGCCTTATAGATTTTAATACTTTTTTTAAAACTAACAATGCACTTGTTTGTCAGGATAAGGGGTTTTATTTATTGGAGTAATTTATTAAACAGTTACAGAGAGGGAGAGAAATTATTTTTCACAAACAATTGAAACATTTCCTCTGTACTTTCTGGTTCTTCTATGATGTGTTTTGTTTGTTTGCATTGTTTGCATGGTATTAGCAAAATAAGGAGTGTATTTCTGTATTTACAGAAACACAGTAAGAGATTTATATTTGCATGTAAGCCATTTATATGTAGCACTGGCTTGTTTTCTCTTACTTCTCTTGCTTTATTTTCATGTTTCAGTTTTATATTTATTGTAATGAATACTGAGTTTTTCTTTCATTTCAGTGTATGTGAATCATTGGTTTCAGCCTCTAATATATCAAATGCAAGACAAAAAGTGGCCTTTATAATAAAAGTGTTGCCTTGATTTTAAAATATCTTTACAGTCTCACAATGTAATTTTTATACCAAAACATGTTATTTTGAAAGATTTGTATCACACATACACAAGAAGAACAGGTTACATTGTTTACAACACCTGACATTCTGTGCAGGCAGAACTATGAGTTTTTAAAAATACAAGTTCAAATTGTTTATTAATGTAGTCAAAAAACAGTCAAATAGATAATACTTTTAAAACTGATCAGGATGTAGGTAGATGCATGTACTTTTCATACTCCTCTATAGTAATTATGTAAGTCACTTTTTATCACCAAATATACCAAGGCCACAGTTTAACGTGTTATTTCCAAAGATAATTTAGATGCATTTTGAAATGTTCATATTTATGTGGGGGTGGCACAACCCTTTCAAAGATTAAATAAAATAAATTTTAGTTTAAATACAATTACAAGTAAATTTATACCTGTTGAATCTGTGTAAATGTTACCAGCTCATCTCTGAACTGGACCTAGATTTTAGGACAGATAATGTTAATCTATCCTAAAAAGATTACAGTTCTAGATTAAATTTGATAATCCTGTTATCTTTAGATCAAATACAGAGCTGCATACAAATATTTAATAATACATTAAAATATTTGGGTATGAGTGTTCAAATTATAAAAATAAAAAACAAGATTATGGGTTTTTGTTGACACTGGCCTGCTCCATACACAGCTCTAGGTAAGTATTCTCGACTCACAATTCGTCTGATAGCCTTTTCACCAAAGGGAAGGCTTTTGTTCAAAACTAGGTCCATGCTATTTGCTTACAAAATCTGTCAAATTTATTCTCCACAAGAGGGCGCTAGTTACTCATATAACAAATTAAGTAATGCTTAATTTCAAGGTTTTGAGTAGTCCAAATAGTCTTTTATATTTGACCATTCTGTAGCGAACAAAACTATGCAATCATATCATTTTAGAATTCATAATGTATAGTTTTATAATTGCATATGTAATTTTGTGTATTCGTTCATTAATGCATTAAACCATCTGTGTACAAGCATCTTTTTATAGTACATATGCAGCTTTAGATGCAGTTTCTGTAGCGTGTAAAGACACGCTTTAAAGTCACCGTTTTAAAGTTTAAAAAGTTACTTATGTTTATTAAGAGCATGTTTACCAACCACTTCATTGACTTGAGTGGCAAAAGGCAGCACTTCGGACAGCTTGAAGCCCTGCGTCCTTTAGAGAATTGCAAGAGTTCATGCTTACCAACCTTAAAATATTTTACCTCACACTGGCAGTAATAAGTGTTTCCCATAAGTGATGGTCTGATTAAGAAACCTGTGACTATTGGGTGAATCAGTATAATTGCCAATTAATCTGACTGACATACAAGTGTTCATGAACAGATCATTACAGCTATGAGTAATAAATTCACAACAATTTTTCTGGATAACTATACAGATACTATTAATTACGGTAATTGTTAGGCTTTATAAAATTCTATATAAACCTTTATAAACCTCCTCTGGTAATCTGAACCTGCAACACCAGATTTATTTACAAATCAATCCTCAGCAGCAAGTACAGGAGAATCTGAGATTAGTGCACAAAGTATTAGGGTTTGTATTTTATCACTAGGGTTTGTATTTTACAATAAAATGAGTGTGGTCATTGTGGTAATATGGTAATTGTGATGATTCAAACTGTGATATGTGATATAAATATTGTATTTTACAATAAAATGAGTATGGTCATTGTGGTAATATGGTAATTGTGATGATTCAAACTGTGATATGTGATATAAATATTTAAAAAATATAAAGTTAATATTACTGGTATTTTGTTCATATATAATGTATTTGTGCTATACTAGACTGCCTACCTTAGTACAGTATAGTAACTTGATGGCAACATTAAGAAATTATGTTAACATTTCATACACTCAAGTTAGAAATTTTGCAAATGTGAAAAAGCATTTAGCATTTACTATGAACATAGTACAGGCTTTACCTTTCATCATTCTCTGGGAGTCAAACCTATGACCTTTGAGCTGCTAGCACCATACTCTCAGGTGAGCTACAGAAAAGCTACTAACTACACTGTATTGTGTATGTAGAAGACAGAGCAGAGTGCAACTCATTCACTTTGAAGCCTGCAATTTGTATTTGAAGACTCACTATGCCATGTTGTGATTTTAAATTGTTACTTTTATATCCAGTTTTGGTGTATGGGCACTGCCAAATTGATTGTTTTAAAATTGTGAATTAAGTACATTTTAAGAATTTGAAACTTTTATCCTTTTATCTTACCTGTTTGGAAGCTGAAGATAAAATTTGACCAGATTCCACAAGATTGATCAGTTTAGCAAGAGCATTTGAAGTGATGGGGCTAAAAACAAAGGAGGGGTTAGTGAAAAATACATTCAAATAGGAAAATAGAGACAGAACGATGGGAGAAGAATAATTCTGAAAGCAAGAATTAGAAACCACAGGACACCCAGGAGGACTCATTACAGGATGGTTATACATGATTTCTTTATGTGTACCCCAACAACTTGGCCTCACTTGATATTAGCAAACTATTCAAAACAAGGGGTGATAATTGTGAATTGTATCCCTGATTATTGAACCAGAAAAATCCAGTATATACATCCCCAGGCACTATGTATTTTTTCTTTATGCGTGATTTTAGCAAGGTTCTACCTCATAGGTTTGTAGTTTTTAGGCTTTCTATTGCATTTTGTTATCAATTAACTGCTGTTTGGCAAATTAATTTGTCCCTCAGGTGGTTTGTTTCCTGAGCGGGAAAACTAATTTGCCAAACAACCGTTGACGAACAGGGGGAATTTTTAGACGGTCTGTCTGTCTAACTAACTAATATATATTATCTATAACTAACTATATTCTGTGCTCCACATAGAAACAGGAGCACAAAAACTGGGGATAGGGATTCATTGATAGATAGTGTTTAGTACTTTGGATACAATACATTTCACATATTTCTTTGGATTTTTGTAGGTTTCTTAACATGTCTCATACACTCAAACATGCTTGTGTTTCTTCCTGCAGATAAGTTGATTTTGGCAGCCCACACAAGATCAGGGTAAAGATGTTCACAAATTACACTTGTAATAGTTGTTTTCAAGATAAACCCAGAGAAGGGATCAAAAGTGGAACAGAACACATCAAAAAACCAAATGGCGGTCAATCCAAAGGTTCTTTCACTAATTACCAAAATTGCAGATCATGAATGGATGGAGTAAACATTTTTGTTGGTGTCACAGACTTTGAAACAGTTCATAATTCTTAATTTTTTATACAGGTATATTGTTGTACTTGTGATCATTTTATTTAGGTGTATTGTTGAAATTAACAATGTTATATTAGTATATTGTCACATCCTCACATACACACATCCTCAACACATACTCTTATACACACATCCTCGCACACACTCACTCTCACAAACACATGCTCACAAACACTTATACAAACCTCCTTAACACACATTCACTCTTATAGTACATTGTCACAGTTATGAACAAATTATTAATCTATTTTTGCAGTTCTTAATAAATTTTTATATGGTTGTTTTAAAAAAAATTATATGGGTTGTTGCAGTTGTGAACTTTTATATGGTTTCAGCTGTAAAAAAAGATACGTTATATTGTTGTAGGTATGATTTATTTTTATATTGTTGCCTATTGTCTACCTAATATATTGTTGCAGATAACTTTTAAATATAAAAATTGAAAAACACTTTTTGCATTTGAGTCTAGTTTTTTTAAATTATAGCAGTGATTCATCTTATTGTGGAAATATGTAAATAGCATGTAAATCAGAAATATGTAATTAAAGATTTAAAAGCTCATGGAATACAGAAAACCTTTTTTACTGTAATTTTACGTAAGTTACTTTCTGTTATACAGCTGGCACCCCAGCTGCTGGAAAATTAGTTTTTTACGTTTTTTTATAGTGTACATGCATTCATGGACACACGCTTCCTCTCTCCCTTTTCACTCTGAATTATTCTGATTCAAGTTCCATATGATTCCAATATTCTGGATGCACCATAACTACTGAAAGATTATTCTGAGTGCTGGCTCACCTCTGGGACACTCAGACTATGACGATTTAGATTTCCCATCAGCTCCTTTATCAACCAGACAATCACAATTCTGGGTTCTGACTTGAGTATACTAATCTGAACAACACTCAAAGTAGTTCATAATCCCATCCTTATGAAAAACAGCAGTTGTCTTATAATTCAAGTTTTTGAACTTTGTTATGAATTATTTAAACTGGCGTCAATAAAGTTTGGCCAGAAAAAGTGGAAGTTATACAGCTTTGCTATGGATAGCAATAATTTTTCAGTAATATCTGACCAATGAACGCTGCGATTGACCAATCAGAATCAAGTATTCCAGAGAACCATGTTATTAAACACTTTTTTCTGCTCCTACTGGACAAAGTTTGAAATGCATCTGAGTATTGCATCTGATTCATCAAGTTTGCATCTGTCTTACCACCAGGGTGAAGCTGTTCTCTCGTAGGATGCTGTACTTCTCCACAAGCCACACTCTCTTCATGGATGGCAGCTCTGACAATTAAGCTCTCAGCCTGTCAATCACCACAACCTGGGTGGGGTTGGCAGGCACAGAGGCTTTACTCTCATAAACAAGCAGTGGGGGCAAGTTGGACTCTGGCATGAAACAGAGTAAAAGAGTAAGAAAGAGAGAAAGAGAGCATTCTTGTAAGCAAAATCATGTGGTTAAACACAAAAATGTGTGCTCTTATCAGGTGCAGAGATAAGCCAGCATTTGTTGTGTTTAGACAGCATCTGACTCATTGCATGACCTAATCTACTGCTCTGGATGTCTCTGTCACACCCTCTTTATATATCTGTACAACCAGAACAACCCACACATCCCCAGTTTCTGTCAGTCAGACAGCTGCTTCTGCAGTAAAGATCCAATGAGAGGGATGCTGAGCTTTCTCAAAAATCTATTTGAAATGAACTTAACTAATGACTAACTAACTAATAACAGTGTTATATTCAATTAACTCAAATGTGCATAACATATATGTGCATATAATGGATAAAGGTCTATTATTGCCATCTTTACACATTACACGGATTGCTAGATGAGAAGAGGCTGACAGCATAGTAAATTGACAAATCAGAATGCATATTCAAATAACAATGTCATCTGATGGTTCCAAGAGATACAAGAGAACAACAATAAAATTCGCCTCCTTTCACATAATAATCAATAATATATTATCATACTGTAGGTGATCTCAAATCAGCTTTAAGTATGTCTTTAGTAAATCATCATGCCATCATCAAGTGGTTCTGTTTTTTCCCCATCATTTTCTCCATAGGGCCATATTTACTTTTATCCATCTTTCTGCTACTCCCTTGACTGTCTAGTATTTTCTCCTTTGACCTGTTTTTTATCCTTTATCCTGTGTTATATTATCTTAATCTGCTCCATCAGTCTTTCCCTTGTCCTCTACTGTTATTTTTTATCTGAACTATCTGTAGCACCCCACAAAATGGAGCAGCTTTCACTGACCTGCAGAGTTTAGTTTAGTTTAGACTACAGGTAGAGCATTCTCACCTGTAGTCCTGCAGGCCTTCCTTATCCCTCATTGGAATAATGCTACTTCAGAGAGAGAGAGAGAGAGAGAGAGGAAGAAAGAGAGCGGATAAGAAAAAAAATATATTCTTAAACTAACAAAATTAGTTATAATGTGTCCGTACATAGAAGAAATGATATACAACCAGCTAGTGGACCTTGTAAAAGAAGCACTTCTATTTGAACCCAATTGTAATGTAATTTCAAGAATAATAAACAATATTTGTATTTGACAATATAAAAATAATATATATAAAAGTGTATTTGATAACTAAGTTACATTATAGGTAAAAAAAAGTGTTATAAGTGTCCTAAAGTGTTATGTACAAGCTCAATTCATGTGCACCTTTATTTGATTATTTGCTTTAATCTGAAAATTCTGCCATAATTTACCTTTAAAAATGGTGAAAGGAGTTATGAAAATGTCAAAGTTTCTCTTTTCATGTGACTACACAGAAATCACTGGCAATCACATTTAGTTGCAGTTTTGCTTAGATTATTAATCAGGTCATAATTTAAACCTGGACTATCACCACACTGTCATGTCTTGCTTATCAGTGACACAATGTTCCAATTGACAAACTGAAGTATTTCAGGGAGTTGTGTTATAAGAACTGATTGTGATCGATATGAAAGCAAATTGTAACCATAAGCAGGTGTATAGAGAGAAAGAGGCTGGACACAGCTGTGAGGACTGAGTTTTACTTCATGGACAGATGCCCTCAATAATTCTAGCCTGTCATGTGTAGAGAGCATGATTTAGTGTGTGTGTTTCTGATTCTGCCATGTGTGCATCTCAACACAACACTGAGGTCAAATGACAAAATTCATCTTCTGCCACAGATGGACAGGAAATGGACCATGGGGAAATTGCCTGGACCAGGTCTGAACTATGTCTACAAAGTCAATGTGTGATACCATGGGGTGCTGGATGTTTAATGTAACATTTAAAACAAAAATTTACAGATTAGGTGTCTGCGGTTTTAAAGTGATAAGATGTGAATCTGATAAAGAGTCTGAAGACCAATCTGCCAACTAAAGACCCTGAAGTACTTGAGAAATGGCTGCACACATCAGCGTTTTTCCTCTTGACTGCTCATGAGAGTTTGGAAGCAATTGTACTATGGTAGAAATCCGATGGTAGTCTTTTAAGTTCAGGAAACATATTAAACATATTAAAACAAGTCTAACAGCTGTCATCAAAACAAAACCCTATTCATTAAATTACATAGTTGCCCTCAAGAAAAAAGAGGGTTTAAAAGAGGGTTCCTGGCACCAAAACACTGGAACCACAGACTGTGATTGAAATTAATGCACTGTATGTGTGTGTGTGATACGCTAAAAGATTCTGAAACCTTTGTTCGTCAGTACAATTCGTGACAGAACGTTTAACACAAGACAGAGCAGGAATGAGGTGGAAATGCTTAGTGTCTGTATTTCTTATCTGGAGTTTACAGTTTGACTTACAACTCTGGCATAATTATACACTCAGTCCCTCCACATAATGCTTGGCTGCCAACAACACAACAAAGACTTCCAACTAGCAATGTCAAAAGTACCGTTACTTTGGTCCCAAGTTGAAACTAAAATAAAAATTAACTACATTGTTGTATTACTCACGCACCAATATTGACAAGGAAAAACACTCTCCTATGTTTTTAAGTAACTATTTGTTAATTACTTACATTTATGCATTTGGCAGATGCTTTTATCCAAAGTGACTTACATTGCATTATACTACACATTGTTTCTAAGTGTGTGCAATCCCTGGGATTAAACCCATGACCTTGGTGTTGTTAACACCATGCTCTAACCACTGAGCTACAGGAAAGCAAAACAGTTTACTTGAACTACGTAAACACTCACAAACCATTTCTTGAATTTATGCATTTGTAAATATTGAACTTTTCAATTAAAGGAATGTGTTAATTCACATTTGTTTTGGTTTCAATAATTGTGTCATTTCATTGGCATTGACTAGTAAAAATGTTAGTATCATGACCATCCTTCTTTTAGCTATAACTCATAATTGTGTTCTCTCAGTTATATGGTGAGATTAATTATGTAATCTCACAATAGAAACTCATAAACGTAAATATGAAAACAGCACAATTAAAACGTTTCTGAAAAAAACATCTCTGATATATGTACTGTAAAATGTTACACGGGGCAAATTAAGACTTCGCATCAAACCAAGTGTGTGCAGGGTTAAAATAGCGAACTAAATTGGCAACAGGTGTAGTGGCGGAAGTGATTAGTCCCAGGAACGGTGGATTATGGGAACTGGAGTTCTAGTATTCAGAGGAAGGTTCCCTCTGGTGGTGCGGAGGCGGCGGAGCAGTGGCCAGCTGGACACATATTTTCATCTATGGCTTTGGCCAGGTGCCTCATACTGTTGATGTTTTTGACCTCTGTTTTCATTTCTAAGAGATCACCAGGTCAATGGACGGACACGCTGACATCAACTCTGGGCTGACCCTGAACTCTGGGAGCGAGAGTGACAGAGAGAGAGAAGGTGAGATCAGCGTCACTCCAAAAAGTTTATTACAATTCAACCATCCACAGCTCTCAAAATCCCTGCTTAGCAAACAGTGCATATATTTAAATTTAAATGATTTATCTGCATAAAATACTCTACTCTGGATTGCTCTGTGCACTGCTGAATAGTCTGCATCAGATAAAAAATTTGCTGTCTTTTGCTTCAGGCATTTCTGATTAAACCTCTCTTGCATTTTTAAACAGAAAGACAATAGTTTGATTGAACAGTGACACTTTTATTCTAGATAAGGAACGGGTACATTATTTTTCCATTTCTCATTCAATCTCATTCTGCTTAATGAAGTACTGATTAAGTGATCACATGAACCAAATATTATTTGATGAGGAAAAGTATAGAAAACATGGTTGTGGTCATGACTATCCTCTTGCAATAGGATCAGCTGGATGTCAAAAACAGTGCTAGTAGAACCTCAAATGTAAGTGAAATCAAATAATAACTGTTGACCACTCCAAAAGAGTTGAAAAGAAAATGTTTGAGTGAGTAAGAGTTCAATTCGGGCTTTACTAGCAGAGGGCTTCAGTAAGCATCAGATGGCTTCCATCTATAAAATTTTAAAGACAGTAGTTCATAAGAAAAAGGTCAAGCTGCAGACACTGGGGACAGATGGTTTTATCTCTCTAAAACCATCTATTACTGCAATCACCTCTTTTGAATTCCATGCAACTACTATTACCCATCCCTTTCACTGTCATGTGGTTGTCATCTACCACCCCCCAGGTCCACTAGCTCACTTCTTGGATGAGCTGGATGTTCTTCTGTCATCCTTCCCTGATGAGGACACTCCTCTACTGCTGCTTGGAGACTTCAACATCCACGTTGAAAAGCCTCAAGCGTCTGACTTTCACACTCTTCTTGCCTCATTTGACCTCAACCAAATGTGAACCCCAGCCACGCATAAATCCGGTAACCAGCTCGACCTCATTTACACTAGACACTGCTCTGCTACTGACACACTGGTCACTCCACTACACACATCGGATCATTTCCT
>JAZGTJ010018961.1:0-11155 GCA_036877575.1 Botia almorhae | reverse complement strand
GTATTAAGTATCTGTGACATTTCAGAAATGTTGTACAGTGACAAAAGCAAAGCATCAGTGGTTCCTTTGAATGCATCACAATCATTCAGGCAGAAACTTGTTGACATCATTTGCAAAAGCTGAGAATTCATACAGAAGAGGTTCACCAAATAAACTAGTTATGTGAAAGAAATTTAAAACACAGGTTCAGAAAACCTCTACAATGTCCTATATGTTTGCATTTGTGAACCACTAACTTACCTTGTTTGCAACATCCAACGCATCATAATCTGGTGCAAGACGAACATATGCCTTCTTCTCACCATCAGGCCTGCAGAGAGCAATAAAGTATTCAGAACTAAAGCCGTACATCACTGGACAGCACAGAAATCAGATGGTAATTTTTCCTGTGGATCAATGGTTCCTTTGAAGTCATTGTGGTTCAGAGTAATGATTATCTGTACACAGGAATGCTTTTATGGTCCTACGTGTCATTCTAGCAAAACCTATTGACAAAGAATAATAAAGATGAATAAAATTAAACGTTCTACCTGATCAGTGTGTTGACTTTAGCCACATCGATATCATACAGTTTCTTGACAGCATGTTTAATCTGATGCTTGTTGGCTTTCACACTGACAATAAACACCAGAGTGTTGTTGTCCTCAATCTTCTTCATGGCTGACTCAGTGGTCAGGGGGAACTTGATGATGGCATAGTGGTCCAACCTGGCAGAATGTAAGAGAAATCAATTTGAACCTCAGGAAAGTGTGTGTGTGTGTGTGTGTATATATATATATAAATCAACCTATTAAAATGTCAAAAGGATGCATCAGTATATAAAAACTTGTAATCACACATCTCATGCTTTGATCGCAATTCCCATCATTTGCATCCAACAACTCTTTTTGATAGCCTTTCATACATAAACATTAAGTTAAAACCACACCCCTAGACATCTGCTGTAGATGTTTTTTAAATTCTAGGTAGCTATCACCAGTTCCAGAACAAACTGTGTGTCAGTCTCACTTGTTTCGGCGTGGAGCACTCTTCCTAGGGTATTTAGGCTGCCTCCTCAGACGCAGGGTCTTAGGCCGGCGGAAGGTTGGGGTGGTCCTGACCTTCTTTTTTTTCTGGCTGTGGACTCCCTTGAGCACAGCCTTCTTGGCCTTCAGGGCCTTCGACTTGGCTTCAGTCTTAGCCGGTACAGCTGCAGAAAGGATTTACAATATTATACCCAAGACCGATCATTTCGGTTATCACTGACCAATTGAATCGTTGTAAGTTTGACTTTCTACTTTTGACCAATTATACGTTAAAGTCAATCGATGTTTACAACAAGGCAACATACACAAATACGTCTGTCTGTAAGGCTGGCCAACGGACCCTATGAAACTAAATTAGCTGGCTATTAAACGGTAAAGGGATAATAACGTTAGCCACGCGTGTACTTGCTAACTATGACAGGCTAATTATGTGTCATTCAACTAATCTTCTATTCTCTGCGTTCCAAACTGAAAACAAGTAACCAGTTCACGACTTTAACCATTAATATTTACTGGCTTTAAAATGTGGACAGTCTGATATAATAGGAAAGCGAGCGTATGCAGCTCAATTGCGTTATCTCGCTAACTCGGCCGCGGTTCTGACTGAAGACGTTTCACACGGCACTTGCACATGCATTTAAAAACCATGTTAGCAAATTGTGGAAACCCGGTAAGACACAGTCATCGCCATCCCGGCTACCTCATGACGAAATAACAATTGTATATTGTCACAATAATCTTTATTTTAGTGTAAAACTCTATTTACTTCACGCACCTTCCTTCTTCGCCTTCGGGGCCATGTTGGAAAAGGAAGAACAGAGGGGTTTCCTTCAGTTTATCGCAGGGTTCACACACGCGGTCATCGCGAGAACTCCGCAATGCACTATGGGTCATGTAGTTCAAGCGTGCACTCTAAATACCGACCACCGCCACTGGAGGGCCGGGCGACAGCGATTACTAAACGGCACAGTTGCACAGGGGGAAAGTGACTCGGTCTTTTGCGAGTTGTGATGTTTTTCGTAAGTTTAATGTATTTTCTGTAAAAAGACAACGGAGCACTATCAAGGGGATTTTTACTTTTGCTTAACCATACATGTCGACTAATGCGAAATTATTATTAAACAGGTTTGCAAAGTTTTTAGCATGTAAAAATTCTATTTTATCTTTAAAGGTAAGTTATTTATCATGTTATATTTTGTAATAATGGATTATTGCATCGGCATAACAAAGAGTAAATTATTAATAATGTTATTACTATTTTATTATTACTATAAATGTTACTTGTAGTTTTAATGTAGGCTATTTAATGCATTACTGTTTCATTACTTCATTTCAGTCAAGGCTAATTTTTGTGTTTATTAATTCCAGTAGTTACAGTTCACAATGAGTGAATTTTTAGAATGACAGCGAGTGTTTGCGTTTGTAACGGTGTGATCCTGGTAAAGCCCTCACACGATGAGCTCTCTACCTCCTGTGAAAGGAGACAGAATTATCTGTGAACTCCCTTTGGTAACATTTTCCTTTTTTCCACATAATCTCTTTGTGTTTGTTTGTTTGTTTATTTCTATATTTTGTCTTATTGCACACAATCAGTGTTTGTTCATTTTGTCTCACATGCAGTATGTTATATAATAGGAAAACATTGTTTTGTGTTGTTTTAACGTTTCTATTGACTTGAATTGGTGTAGTACTTCACAAGAGATGCTGCAGTGCACACTAAAGACAACTTCAACATTACCGTCAAAGAGGCCTGTCAGCAAGAGAAGACAGGGTAAGTCAATCTGTTCTCCCTCACACCCACTATTGTGAACTACGGCTGATATTCAGATAACATGTCGTGATATACAGTGTGATGCAGTGTGAATGTACATAAATTTTTTAGTAATTTCCCCTGTATTTTCAGATTAAATGTAGCCAAAGTCATTGTTGTTGGTGATGTGGCAGTTGGAAAAACCTGTTTAATTAACAGGTAAATGTCTATAATTCACCTGTTGTTAGTTTATATGTATTGTATTAATATTAAATCGTAAAAACTGCTTAATTTGTTGAATTTCAAGATTTTGTAAAGACACATTTGACAAGACCTACAAGGCAACTATTGGAGTGGATTTTGAGATGGAGAGATTTGAGGTCCTCGGAGTGCCCTTCAATTTGCAATTGTGAGTGTTTCAATATTCTGTTTGCATAAGTTTCGTCCATATAGATTTACTGTTTGATCTGGAGTCTTTTTCACTGTAGGTGGGACACAGCAGGTCAGGAAAGATTTAGATGCATTGCATCTACATATTACAGAGGAGCTCAAGGTAATAACACAGATCATGTTAGACTTAGCTATATGTGTGCTGTGTATTATATAATAAACTATTTGTCTGTTTTTTTAGCCATCATTGTTGTGTTTGACCTGAGCAATTATAGCTCTTTGGATAATGCAAGGTAATACTAACAATGCTATATTCTGGTTTAAAACATTTGCTTGTTTTAAGATCATTTGTGAGGAATTGTGTCTCTTTTGTCTTACCTTACTGTGTCGGGCTGTTGTTTAGAGAGTGGCTTGAAGATGCCATGAAAGATAATGATCCTTCAAGTGTTCTTCTCTTCCTTGTGGGAACCAAGAAGGACCTTAGTGTAAGTTACTTTTAGATGACCTCTTGCAAGAATGCAGAATCTTGATGTATCTCCACAAAGAAACTTAATGTGTTCGTGTTTCGCTCAAATCCACAATGGTGGTGACTCATGGCTTGCTGCTTGCAAGAATTGAACCAGTTTTCTCTGTTATAAAGGCAAGATACATGTGTTGTTTTTCTTTCCAACAGCACCCAGATCAGTTGGCCCAAATGGAGCAGGAGGCCGTCAGGCTGTCAGAGGAGATCAGAGCAGAGTACTGGGCTGTGTCTGCTCTCTCAGGTAAAGGAACACACAAGGTGTGTGTGTTCCCTTCAGGGGGAACGTGTGTGTTTTTTGTCAGGTGTTTTGACTGCTATTGAACTAGCTTGTATATCAGAGCTGAGACCATAAATAGCTGAAATGGGATTAAAAACATACCAACAGACTAGTTATTTATACTTTAACATATTTGTTATGCACTTGTTATGCAAGTAGTATGCACACAAGATCATTCATAATTTAGGACATCTTCCTTAAACTGTCACAAAAACATTTCCGGTCTGATTTCTTTATGCTTTATTGTGGACTGGGAGATTGCTATTGCTTAGCTATACTGTACTTTATAAAAGAAAAGATCCACAACTATCATAAAGTATGGCTCAGTAATATAATTCTATATAATTATATGTATATAATCAGTGTCATTGTACTCTACAGGGGAGAGTGTTAGAAACTTCTTTCTACGAGTGGCTTCACTTACATTTGAAGCCACTGTATTATCAGAGCTGGAGAGGAACAATTCTAGACAAGTTGGTGATATTGTCAGTAAGTTCTAGCTAATAACCGCAAAAAAACAACAACAACTCTTTTGCAAAGTATCTGTAATGTTTAATAACAAATACTTTATTATTTAACATCAGTGTTTTATCCTCTTTTGCTATGGTTTAACATACAGAAAAGTTCCTCTTTTCTTTTATCACTTCACAGAAATCTCAAATAATTGCGATGGCGATTTTAAAACTTTTAAGAAGAAGCACTCCAACTGCTGTCATTGACTGAAAGCATATATCAACGCTTCTATATCGCTTCACTGAATCTGATTAAAGTAAAACCGAAATTGATGACCCTGCATGACTGATTTTGGAAATATGTCCCACACTGCCTTAAAACAAATCAAGGTGAAAGAATAAAGATGCACACAACATAAAAGAATTCATCAAAAACTGTACAACAGTGGCCAGTTATACTGAGGTAATGAGGGAACCTCAGCAGGAATTCATTCATCCATGACAGAGTGAAGCTTGTATTGCATTTAGAGGAGTGGCAATGAATGAAACATTGACACTTTTAAACATGACATGTTATATATTTTTATGCATTTCTTAATTATAAAACTATTACTTTTCTTGAAAGCATGATTGTCTTTTTGCCTTTATATATAATCATGTATATAGTATTACTTATTTTGTAGTACACAAATGCGCAGTAATGTAGTTTCCTAAGAGCAGGAGTAACAAATAACCAGGACCAAGTGAAAATGTCACTTGGTTTAAATCAGAGACAGAAATTGACTTGGGACGATCGGTACATTTACGAATGACTGGTCTCATCAGTATTGTTTAAAGCAGCACAAATTTCTGTCATTTGCTGGTAACGGCTATGTTTAGTGTGATGTTCATGCCTAGAGATTTCAGTTTTGTGCTACAGCAGTATATAAATGCCGACCACTTAAGTCACATTATTATTATTATTGCATTAAATGCGCTGCTGGCTGTTTTCAGTGGGACTCTTATAAATGGACCTTTTGTTTGTATTGCATCATGAGTTTCTCTGGCTAATGTGATACTTATGCTAGCACCCATGACCACAGGGTCTGTAGCCATTTACAAGAACCTGAGCTTACCACTGTGAGATAAAATGGTAGTATTTTTATATATCATACATTTATATCTATCGCTCAAGAACAACTGCATTGCAAACGCCAATAGCACTAGCATCTTTCCAGGTTTACACCATCATATTCTGTTGTATGAAAGTCATAAACGTGTCTGAAAGTCTTAATGTGATTTTAGCCTTTTGTTTTCACAATGAATAAAGTATGAATTTAAAAAGCACCAAAGCTGTTACATGCAGCAAAGTAACAAACATTTTTGTACCGCTTCATCCACTAGTAACTTTGGATTACATGTGACAGCCTGTAGAAGCTGCTTGCAGAGCATCAGAATTCTCATGAATGTCACATGAAAAACTGAATAATGGAGCCTTTATAGTCATACTGTATCTGCTGTTAATCCAATTCTAATTTTTACCTACCGAAACCAGTTTAAAGCCTTTGTTTTGTTTGTCTTAAATAAAAACACTCGAATCAGTGCAATTTAATCTGAATAACTTTATCAAAGGAAAGAAATGCAATGGATCTCAGCATTGAAATACACTGGATAGAATGGAAAAGACACTCGTTTCCTGACCTCAAGGCATGATGCAGCCACTGTTTAAAGATCACATGATCAGGCTCTTCCCAGAACTCAATAGATTCACTATACTGGTGAGAAAAAACAACATTAACAAAAAAAAGAGACTTTCCACCATATCCATATTGTTAATGTTTGGCATAGTATGTGAAATAGTCACAGTATCAAGAGTTGAGTTTTGAGCCTAAATGTTACTTTTTTGTCTATAGTAATACTTGGGATTGTACATGAGAAAAGAACAGTCCTGCAGAACACCATTAAAAACAGCACGTGTAAGTCTCGCCCAGCAAAGCACATTCAAACACATGACCGATCTGTCTTTCAAAAAGCAATTAAAGTTGATCAAAGGTTTCAACACCTTGAAGCACAATAGTTCAGTTTACGCGTTCGGTCACAAAGGAAAGTGATGTTTAATGGTTAGCCTGGAGAAACTCCAAAGAGCATTTGTCAGATAAATGACTGTTAAACAAGAAAGGCTTAGCAAACCTTAAAAACATCGCTTGAAACGAGGCATTCAAAAACCATTTTTCACATTTTTCACAAAGGTTAGAATTTAAAACATTTACTAGCACACATCACTGGTTCTTGATTGGACAAACCTCTACCCATAGTTCTAGGCTTTAAGGTACACAATAAAACATGTTTACAGGTACTCCCACTCCAACAGCTTAACGTTTCACATACTTTGTTTATTGTGGAGATGAATGAGTTTCTAAACAGCGTTAGAAATGCTCGTTTGTCCCCAGTGCTCAAGTCTCAGAGCTTTAGCGGGTTGCATAACAGAACACAAGATTTAGAATCATTTCAGTGCTGTTTTGTTTCATACTGAAATAGGGTTTTATTTCAATGTTTAAGCCAGTTACAAAAGGAAAAGCTGTGTGGGTCTGAACAAATTATCTTACGGTGAATTGACACGATCATGCACATTCTCATGCTTTAAGCCTTTCCTCTTAGATTCTCGAGTTTAAAAAATGAAATGAAAACAGGTGCATTATGCACCTACTTCTAAAGTAAGGAAAGAAAACCCTTGTGACAAACTTTTTATTACAGGTCCATTTCCTTTATCAGTTGTCACCCCATTTCAAGTGTTTGTCTTTGTATCAGTAGCTCTGAATGACTGGCATTCTGGGAAAGAAATACTTCTAGCAGCGAGAGTGATGAGGACAGGAAAAGATGGAGGGTGATGGTGGGATGTGGATGGATTGGGTTTTGATATGAGATGCCTGAACTCTTGTCCCCACTCTTATCGGTCCATCTCATCCAAAAGGGGCGTGGCATCTCCAGCGATAGACATGGGCGTGCTCTCGATCATGGGGCTGGGTGAGGGGCGGGGCGTCATGCGGGGCGTCTTTTGCTTCCGTCGCTCGGCTTCCTTCTCCTGCAGCCATTGTTCTGCCATCTTACCCCAATCCACAGCTGTGTGAGAACTCGTCCTGCAAGAACAGATCACGGCCCAGATTAGCAACTTTTAAAATGATTTCATTTATAATGACAAAACAGACTATATATCAAACTACCACATTGCCTCTGGTAAGCGTTTCTTAAGTATTTTAATATGTGAGGATAAATAACCAAGTGACTCCAAGACAGTCCATTGACACCACAATTTGAGTTATGTAAAAAAAAAATCGGTTCACAAGCAAAATGTTAAAACTCTAAATTCTTCGTTCTTTGTAGTCTACTACAGTGAATTGCACTGACTTTGGCTGTGGCGTCCGGACTCTGGAAGATGACGAGGACGGAGTTGAGGAAGAATGCGGGTGGTGTCCATGCGAAGACTGTGGGGTGCTGCTGGGATACTGGGGTGTGGTCATGGCCTGCTGCTGGCCAGGCGTGGTATAAGAGTAGCTGGGCGTCATCAGGGGCGTGGCCATTGGTTGCTGAGGTGTTGCAAACACCTGTCAACCAGGAAGAGAGAAATAGGGCAACAAAAGTAGGTATTAAATATTAGCAAAATCAGTTGTGATCCACTGTCACAATTATCTTTGACGCTGACAACAAAACACGTTCTCAACAGATTCTATAAAATGTTGGCATATCTCAAATGTCTATAATTTTACAATGTGGTGCATTTTGCTTCAGCATGTCTCAATGCTTGTAAAAAAGTGGTAAAAGTGGAAAGACAAAGTATCGCCTTTGTATTGGCCAACAGCACTGAAACAGAGGCCCCAGAACCTTAAGCAAACTGAACTGTTACACCCTCTAGTATTTTCATATAAATCATTTAACTGGCCTCCACAAACAGAACTGATTGTACAGAGTATTGACTGAACAAACAGGTGTAGCTCTCGTACGTGATAAGCGCTGCTGCCACCCCCTCCGCCACTGCTGCCTCCACTGTAACCATACTGACTGGACGCCCACTGCGCAGGGGTCGTGTTGGGGTTCTGGCCCTGACCCGTCACTGCGGCGATGGCGTTGAACATCTGCGACGTCATGTTTCGCGGGAGAGAGTTGACCGCTCGAGTCAGGTCTGAAGGGCGGATGAGATTTGGTAGCACAATGAGAATAGACGATGAAGCGTGACTTGTTTAACAGAATTAATGGAGAAGATTTAAAAACGGCCACTGTGTTCGGTCGAGATCTACCTGCAATGTTTATGTTGGCAGGTGTGGCGTTCACCGACGCAGGTGTTCGCGTTCTGCTGCTGGTGGGTGTGACGCCTTTCAGAGAGAATATCAAAACATGATGCAAGAAAAACATCAACTAACAGCAAATTAACGCAACCACTGCACAGCTGAGAACTACTGACCTGGCACTGGATCCTGATAGTGGTCCTTAAACCAGCGGAAGAGACCGTTGACTGTAGGGAATATCTGAGAACGATATCTGAAGCCATCTGGAGTGATGGTAACATATTCTATCCTACAAACCAGGAGCAAAGCAACACGTTACGAATACAATGCGCTTGTGTTGATGATCTATCCTCTGTTGCTCTGTTACCTTGGCTTGCCTCTAGGCTGGTAACCCAGCAGAAATTTGCCTGGCAGGTCTCTACAAGCTGAAACATAGTAGGGGATGAACGTGGGTTTTTCTTTCTTGGTCCTTATAAGGAGCTCCTCCATTTTCTGTAGAAAGAAAGCATCACATTTTCAACCTCTTGAAAATACAGATTCAACACTGACATGTATTGTGTTGCCAGCTAATTGCTTACCAAGAAATTGTACATATATTTCTTCTGACAGAACAGTGCCATAGACTGAATATACAATTATCTATCGCTTTGTTTTTTCAGTCACTTCTAATTAAGTCTGGTGTTTATGCTTAATAAAGCTCTAACAGATGGCAAGGCATACACAATTGTGCGTGTAACATTAAAATGAAGGGAAAAGGTGCCGGTGAAAACATACCTTTCTATCACCTCCATTGCAGTCCTGGAAATATTTGTGGCCGAGCAGATCTCGCGCAAATGCTGCCATTGGCTGCACATATCTGGCTGTGATTTCATCCAGGTCCTCAAACTCCTGCAGTCAACCACAAATACAGTCCATCTTTATGTATGCCTCAGTGTTTCTCCACTTAATTACACAGTGGGGTCCAAATGTCTAAAACCACAATGTCAAATGTCAGAACTAAAAAAGCTTTCCTATTAAATCAATAGGAAAGCATTTTCACTGGTGGTGTCGGACACTTGGTCTCCACTAGATGTGTGAGATACAATGCTGTGGTAAAGCAACAGCTCACCTCATTGTTGATCCAAAGAGTATGTCCAAGACTAAAGGCGTTCTCTTTGCCTTCCTCACGCACGTCCACATGCTGATAGATCCCATCAGCCACCTTCCACGTGACCGTCAGATGGTTCTCCCCTTTACTGCTGGGTCGAATCACCACATCACCCTGGTCCATGGACTCCATCATCATCTCCGCTTGTTTGAAGCTGATGTTGTGGAACGATGGGTGTGCGATCACACGCTTAATGTAGGCTAGAGAAAGCACAGGGTTAATGAGAGACAAGAACCCAACAGACGATGACCCAATCGCAACAGCTGCACTGATAAGAGCATTGATAGGAGATGGTACTGACTGGTTCTCTGTTGTTTCTTCTTATGTTCCTCCTCTTGTTTAATATCATCTGCCTCAGCATCAAAGTCATAGTAGGTGTCTTTGGGAAGCTTCCACTCATTGTTCTTGTCGCTCAGGTCAGATGTTCTGCAAGTGAGGTCCACATTGAACTTCTCGATGTCTATCTTCATGATGCGGCAGTGCACGGTCATTCCAACCTAACGGTGATGAAGCAAGTGAGTGTACCCACAGAAGATAAATGTTGTACCAGAAATACTGGGCTACATATTAGGGTTGTTAATGATTAATCAAGCTTAATTGATCATTGATTTTCTAATGAACTAATCAACTATTGATTTTAACACACGTTCAATAGCAATCTATGCAGTGGGCAAACACTATGCTTGATGGCATACAAAATGACATTTGTAGAGTGTGCAAGGCTCATTTCTTGCAGGGATGCACCTAACAGATGCAGCCCTTAGAGTGTTATACTGTTTTTCAATCAATAATCAACACTAGAAATATTAGATTAGCTCACCTTGACCCTCTCCTCAGGGTGCTTGACCACCTTGTCACTCAGAAACTTAGTTGGGATGAAGCCCATGACAGCATTATCTAACCTGGTTCTCACCCCAATGGCTTGACCAGGACAGGAACCACTGTCAAAGTGATTCCACACCTGAGTGGATTAAAAATAAATGAACTCTTAAACCGCTAACCTTTAACTGGTGAACTTTTCAAATAGCAACAGATGAGACTCCCACCTCACTGAGCTCAGGGAAATTGTCCTGTTGGCAGAAAGGACACTGCCAGAGTCCTGTTTCATCATTACGGATAGCCTGGTCATAACTCTCACCTTGTGGCCGTCTGTGAGCGATGCCGGTCACAACACAGATAATCAGCTTACCTATATGTCCACACACATTTATAGTGATTTTACACATTTATAGTGATTTTAAATGGCAGGACATTACAAACTGAACATGTGATTCCAGGCCTTAGGATGCAGGTGTTGAGGTGGTATTTACCAATGTAGAAGGTCTCAGGTGT
>JAZGTJ010018960.1:0-11156 GCA_036877575.1 Botia almorhae | reverse complement strand
GCGCAGTGCGCAATGTACATGTTATCAGATGGTGGTCTGTGATATCATTGCTTTGGGGGATAACATCTATATTGGTTAGATCAACACCACAGGATAGAATTAAGTCGAGCGTATGGTTAAAGCGATGGGTGGGTTTGTTAATGTGTTGTATCATCCCAAAAGAGTGTAGTAACTTTGTGAATGCGATTGCTGATGCATCATTTGCGTTGTCTACATGGATATTGAAGTCTCCTACAATTAATACTTTATCGGTGTTAGTCAACAGATCCGATAGGAACTCTGGAAATTCTTTCAGAAAATCAGTGTAGGGTCCAGGTGGTCTATACACAGTTGCCAACCAGAGCAGGAATTCCGTTTTTTTCCTTTCATTTAAAAAAGTTACTTTTTGTGCAAGCACTTCAAAAGCATTATATCTGTGCACTTTTTTCCGAGTCACAGTTATCTTGTGCTCTTCCGACCACGTCCAGGGAGGTTAGCTACAGTGCCATGGGCTGTAAACCTCTTGATGATATTGCGCACAGTGGACACAAGAACATTAAGATCTCTGAAGATGGACTTGAAGCCTTGAGATTCCCCATGTTTTCCCACAATTTTTTCTCTCAAATCCACAGACAACTGTTCTCAAAACTTCTTTCTTTTCTCCATGCTCAGTGTGCCACACAACACAAAGGTTGAGTCAACTTTTCTTAACCTTTGTGTTGTGTGTCACTGAGCACGGAGAAAAGAAGTGTAAACACTTGCAAGTGTGATTACTATATTGCCCACACCTGTTACTTGCCACAGGTGTGTCTAAATACTAAATACAGGAGCATCACATGCTTGAAAAGCAATTATTTCTTACAATTTTGACAAGGTGTCAATAATTTTGTCCAGTCCATTTTTGTGTTCTGTGTGACATTTTATCAAGTTTAACTTTTCTTTTCTGTTTTTTGTGTTGTTCCATTGCAAACAAAAACAATAAGCATGTGAATAAGCATACCTAAACATTTCCAATTAGAACAATTGTCTGAGAGAAATGTTGCATTTTCTGACAGAATTGCAAGGGTGCCGATATTTTTGGCCATGACTGTATGTATACAGGATGTATGGCTTACTTTGTTTAAAAAAATCAGTAAGAACGTGTGTCTATTGACTGACCTTTTATGTTTTTTTTTTAAGGTGTATATAATAATTATTTATTCAGATTTACATTTATATATTCACATTAGACCGTTCTGATAAATTTACGATTTTATAAGTATATATTATAAATATATATATATATCCTATTTGCTCCAATATTTAACTTTTCTATAGTAATAATTTAAGCAATATTGTTCTTAAATAGTGTTGTCATGTGAAATATTGTTAAAAATGTTTATGTATCACTAAACACTAATTCAAATTTGCCAAGTTGTAATGTCTGTGGAAAAAAGACAATCACCCACACAGTTTTCCAGTTTCTGTTTTTGAACATTGCAACTCCTTAAATATCTATGCTTAAATTTATAACATTCACATGACTACCATGCTTGGCACGATGTAAGCAAACTTACATATACTGTACTGTTGAGTAAAACATTGTTTGGCTTGTTGGAAGTCTGTAATGCCAGGCCTGGTTTGGGATTCATTTGAGTAAAACAAACTCCAAATTGTCCATAACGTGCTGTGAGAAGTGTCTTGATTCACTTTATTTATTTGGACAAAAATCCATCCACTAATTGATTGCTGCGTATTCAGTAACAAAGCCGCTGATTGGTTTACCTGTGTTCTGATTGCTATTTATGTTCAGCTTTGATGCATTTCCTGCCAAGCATTTCTAAGAGTCAGGTTTCTCTGTGAGTTAGTGAATCGTGGTCAGGAAAAGTAAATTAGGGAAAATGTTATTGGAGTCACTAGACTACAGAAAAAGGGTGTTTTGTAGAATTATGGAGAACTAGATTAATATACATCTGTGCTTTTCTGTCTACAACTCTGCTGGAATGTTAAATGTGTTGTTGGTAATTACCATGGTGTTGCTATGCACATATATGATGTTCGGAGAATTTTTTGGAGCATTGCTAGGTGGTTGCTATGGTGTTACTGTTGGATGGTTGCATACTAGCCTAGGAAAAATTAGCCTGCCCTCAGTATGTATCATATTGTAGACATTAGATATGTTGATCATTTTTTTTTTTAAGAAACGCATCGATCCTCAACATGATAAACGCAAGGAAAGGCAAGTTTGTTTATATAGCACATTTTATACATAATGGTAATTCAAAGTGCTTTACATAAAAAATAAATTAATCAAAATAGATGCATAGGATTTAACATTACCAACAACAATAACAATAAAGTACAGAATAGACATTTAGAATAAATATAAAATTTAGAGAATGCAGATATATTAAAGATATATTTAGGATTAAAAAAAATACATAAAATACAGGTCAAAAAGTTGGATATAGCAGTTGTCATTCAGTAAATGCACAGCTAAACAGATGTGTTTTGAGTCTGGTCTCTTCTGGAATCGGATTCCAGCTACATGTCGTATGACAGCTAAAAGCAGACATTTTCTTGGACTTTGCTTGGAACCCTTGATATGTCTAACTGATGTCATCATAATTGTAATGGAGACGCTAAAGCGGCGGGATCCATATGCAGCTTTTTTTAGACATCACAAACAGTAAACAGGCAATGGTCAAGAACCGCCAGACAGAGCAATGTAGGCGAGACAGAAACGAAACGTAAACACAGGCAAGGGTCGAGGCAGGTAGCTAACAATCAACAACAATGTCCGAATGAAAAACAAGGGGCAGGCAGAAAAGGTTCAAAAATGATAAACAGTCCAAATGGCAACAGGAAGGCAGTCCGGCGAAACACTCTGAAATGCAGCACATGGCAAACAAGACATCGCAAAGAGTTACACAGAGTCTAGGACTTATATAGCCAGCATGATTGGATACAGGTGTTGCAAACAGGAAGTAATCAGTCTTTGGCAAGGGCTAATGGGAAGTGTAGTTTGAGAGGAGACTAATACTCTGGGGATGGCTCCCTCTGGCGCCGCGGAGGGGGCGGAGCAGCGGCCTCCTCCGTAACTATAATGATCTGACATCCTAAATATAGCTGGAAGCTAGTGTAAAGTCTTGAGGACTGGTGTGATATGTTCAGATTTCATGGTTCTAGTTAAAATCCTGTCAGCAGTCAGGCATAGAAACAACACCAGAAGGTGTTGGTTCAAATCTAAAACCCTCAATATGAACAATAGTCATAGTGATAATTGCCTTAACTCAACTTGCCTTAACAAATTATTAACACAGTCAGTGGTTGTTTGGAAATAAAGGAAAATTGAAAACTTTAAAAGATGCACTGTGAAATAAATTAATTTTTTTATTTAATATTTTCCTTAATATTTAATATCTTCTTGTGTGTGTTATCTTTACCAACAGTCAGCAATCACAAACCAAGGATGAATTTGGCAATGAAGTATCTGAGTTTGCATGTAATGCATCATCCAGCAGTCAGGTGGCAGCAGTCAGCTTTCATCTTGCTATCCTCTTTAAGAGCTATACACAGTAGCTATTGTGAGTTAAAACCAGAGAAAAGCACTTTTCATTGTCCCGCACACACTAGACTAGACTGAAAGGCAAAAGTCACTTAAAAGGCTGAGAGAAAATGAAAATTAAACGGGAATAATGACAGAGATTACAGCAAGATCATGAGTGTTTATAGTGACATCAAAGATAGGAGAGAACTTACAGGTGAGATATATATTGCTAACAGTACTGTATATAATGATATAATATTACAAATACACAATAGTACAAATCCATACCCATCATTAATGTTTCAAAATAATTTATAAAATGTTAAACACAGTTTTTACATTGGTGAGATTTGGATAATAATTGTAAATAATTTACTATGGTTTAGGTCATTTGCCATACTATACATACTTTAAACTATACATACTATAAACTGTATAGTAACTACTTAAATGAAAAACTAATTTAAGGTGTATTAAATGTCTTTTATCATTTGTTGTCTTTATTATCAAATTGTTTCAAAACAAAACATTTTCTATATTAAAATATAATATTGCTTTATTACTAATTAATGTACATTTTCCCCACATTCTTAATATCAGTTAATATTGTATCATTCTTTTAATTAACAAATATCAGTTCATAAACATCGTCATCCAGGAAGTGACATCTTGTTCGTGGAAAACACCAGCACAAACAAAAATCAGTAAATGAAAGTGAATTCTGCAATGTTTTATAGTATTATTTGGTTTGGTTCACTTTCCTGTTTGTTAAAATTGCAGAATAAAAAAATGATCAAACAATGAATGATTAAAAAATGCTGTTAAATGTCTCGTCATTTTGTAAATAATTAGGTTAATTAATAAATGAATATCTTGTAAAAGCCTTATCCGGGCACACTTTTTTAAATAACAACACAACCAAAACAACCAAAAAAACAGACTTTTTACAGACTTCAAAAAGAAGTGCATGACAGTTCATGAAGGCACTGATACTAAATCATTAAAGAAGAGACATTAGAAATAGTCAGATACAAAATGTTATTAACCAAACTAAATGTAATTTTATATAGACACCCCCAGGAATGTTAGTCAGGGTTCCTCCCCTACATCAGTATTTTAGTGTGCCCGAGTGATTTAAAGGAGCACAGGGCTGCCCATCAGGTCCCGGCAGTCAGGCCACAACATGTGGTAATAAACACAGCCCTCATCCCCCTCATACCTGGCCTTTTTAATTAGTCTTTGAGCTGACAACTCCTCCTGATACCACGGGTGCAGTAATTAGCTATTACTCAAAACATTTGGAACGTTGCATAACTGAGCCTAACAGCATTGGCTTCCTAAGGGGCCAACAAGAAATGGAACACTGAAAATAATGACAAAAATAAGGGGTAGTGATGTGCTTGGAATTATCATCTGCCAGTTGATTTATCCGTACATGAAGTTTAAAAGGGTCAAAGTACATTAGCATCAGGATTCTGCTTTACATGTGGGGGGTTCTTGCTTGATTACATGTTAACAATTTTAATGAAAGTCGTGAGGGAGTTTGACTTGGCACAGTCTGGAGAATTTATTGTGGGAGGGGAGGATATCTGTGGGGTCAGGCCTTTAAAGAACACTGCTGCCCACCTGCACATAGTTTCTGGTGACTCATAGAAGACTTGTCCAGACATTCATGCATTTCTGAAAACAGTGAAGTTGACTGAAGTGTTCAAGGTAGCATGAAACATTTAAGAGCCAGAACATGCATATTAAGCCAAATTTTGCAGCGCTCATTCGTTTGATCTCTGCCTCTTTATTGTGTTAAAAAATGTTCATATTGGGATCTCTAATCTTTGATTGCAGACTTGGAAAATTTGAGCATGGTTTGAGACGTTATTAAGATCTCTTTTGAAGCTTTACAGCATTAATGCAGCTTTAAACACCTTTTCTTAGGAGAAGAAAAACTGAAGTGTGGGAGAATTACACAAGAGCCTCCATTTAACCTTTATTGCTGTTTAGCGAAAAGTGATGTAATTTATTTTACTTAATTTCTGTAAATTCATTTTGATGAATGTATTGTTAACTCGGATTCACAGAACTGGCAACAAGTAGGCTTATTTGTCAGTTAGATAAAATTTTACCTTGTCTTCATACAACCCAAGAATTATGTTTACTGTAATGATCAATATTCAAATTTAGCTTGTTGTTAGATTCTAATTGTACTATAAGTAATTGTTAATTTTACTATTAGAATTACTTACAGAAGTTAAATATTAGTTTCTGACTTATATTGCACCCTTAATTTTACATAATTTTTCTTTTTTTCTATTTGTTTACTTGCATTTTATTTAGTTTAACATATAACAATTTATTTTTAGCTTTAGCAGAAACTGTTGCATAGAGAGTGATAAAAACATTTATACATATTGTAGTTTTCTGCATTTGTCTTTGCATGCAATATAACTTTATTTTTCTATTTTTTGATTGTTGTAATTGTTATTATGTATTATTCCTACTGCAAGTGATAACATACCGAAACTCAAACTCAAACTGACATATAAATTTAGATTAGGATAAAATAAATGCACAAACTCTTTGCCTTTATTAATATTACTACTATAAAAAAAACAATACAATAATACAAGAAAATACAATATCTTTGTAGAGATTGTAGACTTTTTTATATCTTATGGATCAATTTCATTTTGCCTAAATGTTCTCAGCAGATACTAAGCCCGCAACCGGACTAACACCATTTAAGTGTGTGCTTGGGTTCCAATCCCCATTATTTGCCTGGTCGGGCGAACCTACTGATCTTCCCTCAGTCACAGAATTGCTTCAAAGGAGCGAAGAGATCTGGGACCGGGCACACACCCACCTTTTGCATGCTGTCAGAAGACAAACTCAACGGGCCAATACTCATCGCAGACCAGGTCTAAATTACGCTCCAGGGCAATGGGTATGGTTATCCACCAGAGATCTCCGACTTCGACTTCCATGCAAAAAACTTAGTCCCAGGTATGTCGGACCTTTTCAAATTATTAGACAAATTACACTTGTATCATTTTGTTTAAGATTACGTGCTAACTAGGGTTTTTTCCCACCATCCACATGTCTCTCCTGAAACCCGCTGGTGGCTCGGGCGAGGGGGCTGAGGAAGTACCCAGTGAACAGACCCCCCCAATCATGATCGACGGAACTACTCGTGAACTACTGGACTCCAGGTGCTGGGGTGGCATTCTACAATATCTGGTGGATTGGGAGGGGTATGGCAGAGGGAACCTTCCCCGAAATACTGAACGGAGTTCAGGACTACATTTCGCAAAAGACATCTTACACCCACTGATCACTTCCTGTTCGCTACCTGTTTATTGTTTCCTGCTGCCTATTTAAACCGTTTGGATCCATGTGCATTAGAATGGTCGACAGGCGAGGGTAACCCCCAAAAGGGGTTTTTCAAATGGGGATCAAATCTTGGAATAGATAATAGTGCATGTAGGTATGTGCAGAGGGACACACACACATGGGTCTGGTTAAATGATTTCTCACATGGTTACATATAAGCACTGTGTGGATTTGGCAGTCAAAGAGTTTTTGGTTTCAGAGGCCAGATGATGAGGACCAAAATACACTCAGCTAATGTGGGTACACACAGTGAATGACAATCATGTCAAAAAGTTTTGAACTCCACAGCAATATGAGACTCCTGTTATAAGGCAATTCGGAGTACTAATGCTTTGTATCATTTGAAGCTTTCTGGGTTAAAGCCGTTCCCTAAGCATTGCCTATTATGTACTGCCAACTAATGTTAAAAAATAACCTGTCATTTAAAATAAATTGATTAACATTGCTCTGCTTTTCTATTATGTTTTTGGGTCCCATTTTATATTAAGTGTCTTTATCTACAATGTACTTACAAAAAATTTTTTTTTTGTAAATGTCATTACACTCTTGCCCCTATTAATATCACTGTTAACACTGACCCTATACACACCCCAACCCAAAACCTTTTCAGAACATGTATAAACACTATACACTGTAAAAAATGATTATTTTAATTATTAAGTTTTAGTCAGGTGGACAAGTAAAATCATGTCCTGCACACAATAGGATGAGTTATAACAACCTCAACTTGAATTGATAATGATACTTAAAATAACGTGTTCATATAACAACAAAGCATGCGATTTGTATTGTCTACAAATCGAGATGCATACGAGTATTAATTAGCTTAAGTTAATTAATTAGCTTGCAGTATCGGTACAGTGCAAGAAAATGGAATGAATGATTTTCCTAGTCAAACCAGCGTGCCCTAATCACACACAACAAGCTGAAACACTGCCACCAGGCAAATTCCTGTCCAATCCCATGCATCTATGAAGATTGTGTGTGCATATTTACGAGTGAGCTGTCTCTGAAGAACTTAACTTGCGACCATAGTCAGTCTGTTCAAGCCTTCTCCAAATTGCTTAAAGCAACATCAGTTATTATCTTTTGTAACCTGTTCTTTTAAATTCTTTTAAGTGTTGTTACAACCCCATCAAATATAAGGCAGGGGTGCCCAATCCTGCTCCTGGGGAGCCAAGATCCTGCAGAGTTTAAATTCAACCCCAATTAAACACACCTAAACCAGCTAATCAAGGTGTTAGGATAACTACAAACTTCCAGGCAGGTGTGTTGAACCAGGTTGAAGTTAAACTCTGCAATACTTTACTGGCCCTCCAGATGCAGGATTAGACACCCCTGATTTAAGTGTCATTTTGGTGCTGAACGAATAAAGCTGGTATTCTACCCATCCTATATTTTACAGACAACAAACCAAAGGAAGAGGACAACTGCATTGCTGGGTCTGCTGTGGTACTTCAAAATTCATGAAGATATGTGAGGTATGCTGAAACGTAAGGCAAAACAAGTGATAATTGAAAATTAGGTATATTAATTTGCAGGGGTCTGGGGACTTTATTTGTGTAATGTGTAATTGCTAAATTTGTTTAATTCCGTTTAAGTAATTAAACCTTTTTTGTTTACATTCTATAAACCCAGTGAAGAAGATGTGATCAAGGATGTGGTGATTGGAATCCTAGTGGTTGTGCCAGAATCTCTACTAGCATTCTACAATAACGTTGCCCTGGTGATTGAGGAAGAAGTGGTAACTCGTCACCTGAATGGTATACCTAATGCTTTTCTGAACCTGATGGGCCTGGTCTATGCATTAAACCTTGACTACCCAAGAGAATTACAATTCACATTTGAAGTGATACAGTGCCTGTTTATTAGAGTTGGATCAGACTCTTGCATTTCACTCTTTTAAGATTCCTTCTTTTAACAATTACTGTGATTTATCCGAGGTTTTTGTTTTGTTTTTTTGTCTTTTTTTTCTCCTCTTGCTATTCAACCTTTGTAATGGTTTAAAGTTTTAGAGCATTGTTGTTGTAGATCTCATTGTTTTAAGTTGAATATTAGTATTCTTGAATTTTTTATTCTCATTTGATAATGACAAGGATAGTTATTTGTTATATGTTATTTCAACAACGGTATAAAGTGAGTGACCATAACACCTAATGTTTGCTAAGCTGAACTCCTAACTTAGTTAAGTTTGCTAAGTTTAACTTAAGTCAATGCAACAAGATGACTTGACTAAGTTAAATTGTTTAAGTCAAGTTGTGAACAAATCATTTTTTACAGTGTAGGTATGGTAGGTTTTACAATGTATCACATACTTTCTTTTGTAATTACATAGTATTAAAGACACCTAATATAAAGGAAAGTGTGACCCATTTTGTTTATATTTTTGTACAGTAGACACATTGTTACGGAGGAAACCTCCAATCTGCCTCCTCCGTGCAACCAGAAAGAACCATCGCCTGAGTATTAAATTTCATATCTGCCTCATCTATGCCTGTATTGCGGCCAACCTGGACATCAAAAGTCTAACTGCCCCGTGAAACCAATTTCTAGTCGTCTGCCGGTGAGTGTTATCTCAATTCAGAATGTTCCTAGTAATGTAATTCGCTTGCCCATTATGTTAACCCTTCCAGGACAGAACACTGTCTATATCGCTTGCGGCCGAGAAGGCGGTCATTATGAATATCTAGTTATGCCCTTTGGATTAGCGAACAGCCCTTCAGTCTTTCAGTCTTTTATGAATTATATCTTTCGTGACATGCTAGATAAATGGGTAATCATCTATATAGACAACATCCTAATCTACTCCTAGACCAGGAACATCATATGAGAACTGTACTAACCCGGTTAATCAAGGATCATATCTATGTAAAATGTGAGTTCCACCGAACCAGCACAGGGTTATATTATTAGCCAGAAGGGAGTAGCTATGAATGACCAAAAGGTTAAGGCAGTAACCGAATGGCCCCTACCAAAAACTGCAAAAGAACTGCAGCGCTTCCAAATCCCAAAGCTACCAGGGCATTCACAGATCTAAAATCTCGTTTCACCTCCACTCCCATTCTCCATCACCCTGACCCAGAACAGCCATTTATAGTCAAAGTAAATGCTTCCATTATTGGGGTTGGTGCTATCCTGTCCCATAGTCATGGTACACCACCCAAGATGTTTCCATGCGCCTTTTTTCACATAAACTCTTATTGGCAAAACGCAACTATGACGTTGGTAACAGAGAATTGTTAGTCATAAAACTAGCCTTGAAAGAATGGTACCATTGGTTGGAGGAACACACCCTTTTACTGTAATTACAGACCATAAGAATCTGGAATATCTACGATCCGCCAAACGTTTGAACCCTAGACATGCAAGATGGTCGCTGTTTTTTACACATTTTAATTTCACAGTGACTTATCGCCCAGGAAGCAAGAATACGAAAGCTGATGCCCTCTCTCGTCAGTATGAGGAATTCACCAAACCCACTACCCCAAAGAATATCCTCCCAGATACCCTCCTAGTCACTCCTGTGCAGTGGGATTACCACACTGAGATTCAGAACACTAATAATCAAGACCCACCACCCCCCGAATGTCCAGAAAACGTCATTTTATCCCCAAGCCCCTTAGAAAGTGCCTGCTCACACGTTCATGAGGTGCCCAGTTCTGGCCACCCAATGTATCAACGCTACAGTAGACCTTCTGAAAACCCGTTACTGGTGGCCCACTATAAACACAGACACCATCCATTTTATCCAAAACTGTTCAACATGTCAGATGACTAAGCACTCCAAACAAGCACCTGCTGGCCTCCTTCAACCACTACCCTAACCTCAACGTCCCTGGTCACACATAGCCATAGACTTCATCACAGATCTCCCGAACTCTCTTGGCAATACCACAATTCTTACCATTATTGACCAGTTTTCCAAGTCTTGTTGCCTAGTTCCCTTGCCCAAGCTCCCCACTGCTTTGTAAACAGCTGAGTTATGTAACTTTGTTTTCAGGTTTTACATTTTACATTTACATTTAGTCATTTAGCTGACGCTTTTATCCAAAGCGACTTACAAATGAGGACAAGGAAGCAACTTCAATCACAATAAAAGGCAACAATGAATAAATGCTATAGATAGGTCTCAGGTATTTCAACACAGTATGAGAAGGATTTTTATTTTTTTTAAGAAGTAGAAGTAGGGGTGTGTTAGTAAATTAGTTAAGGAAGTGAAGACGAAAAAGATGAGTTTTTAGTTGTTTCTTGAAAATGGCTAATG
>JAZGTJ010018959.1:0-11156 GCA_036877575.1 Botia almorhae | reverse complement strand
GCGATCTATAACTATTTCTTGTGTTAGCTACTCAAGGGTAGCTGAGGTCTGACAACAGAAACTGTATCAGGTCGCGTTTCTGATTCAATACACAAACAAGAGAAAGACAAACAAGGACAAATCATATGCTTGTGAAGTCGTGTCTCTAAGCTTCAGACAACTGCTCTTAAAACAGCTCTGCTGGGATCACAATACTGATTTCTCTCCATTTACAACCAGACTAAACAAAAACTTCACCGCGGCTATTGATTTCTGCGGCTGCCTACAAAGAGATTTATCTACAACTATAAATGGACGTGAAAAGATATTTCATCCAGTTTTTACATTTTAAAAATATAACAGAAACATAACCGTAAATACTAGCAAAGCTAAAAAACTGCTTCATGCAGTATAACAGGGGTTTGTTGGTTTTAGCTGGACCAGGATGGTCTGGTTTTGGGAGACCAGCTGGTAGAATAACTAAACGCTAGCTTGGACAGGCTGGGAAACATCAAAACCACCTAAGACCAGCAAAAAAAGCTGTTTATAATATAGGTTGTTTATAATGTTTGTACATAACCCTCATATTGCCATACAGAATGGGTCTCTCAATTATGGGATGCTTAAAGTAAAGTGCCCAAATGTTTTCATACTTAAGCATTCTCTGTGCTTTACTATGCGTCTAGTGCACATTTATTTAGTGTCTTCCTAAATAAATTTCATCTTTATGATAACAGCGCCCTCTGCTGGACAGTTCTCACCTGCTCCATGACGTAAACACTAAATCGTGGCCATTACCGGAGCAGAAGATAAATCAAAGCCAGAAGCTCCTTCTGACTGCTCAGAGGTCTGATGAATATACACAGAAACATCACAGTCACACTGTTCAAACCAAACGTCATCAGACAGGTGCAGCGTTCCCCGAGCGCCGTGTTAGGAACCGAAATACAATCTGGTTATAAATACAGTAATCAAAGCATATTAAAAAGGCAAAAAATAAGAACCCAGGGCGTTGTGTTCAAATAACGCCATCATGAGCCAGCAGAAGAAGCGAATGAGTGATACAGATGTCTAGCTCTCCCTGTATTCCCACAACACAGAGTCTGTAGAGACAGTTGTGTGTCTGTATCAGTAAATAACAGATGCTGTTTTCCCCAAAACCAGAGCTTTATTCTGTGGCTCCAGAACGAGAGAGCAGCCGCCCCTGTCACTCACCGCATCTGTGAACCCTGCGAACAGCCAACGTTCTCAGAACATTGGCTAATGTACTCTGAATGTTCTCTAAAAAAAACATTCTTGCTATAAAGCTTGTAGAATTTATCAACATTAAATATGAAATAAACGTTATTCTTAAGCTGTTAGCGGAACATTTTTTAAATGTTCAGGTCTAAATAAAATTCTTATAACCAAACAGCAACGTTAGTGCAAGGCCTAAATAAGTAAATAAAGGTGTCAAAATAATGTTTTTAACGTTTTAATTACTTAATGGAAATGTAAGGGAAACGTTCTTATAAGCTAAAATTGTTAGCTGGGAACAAGCTACTAAAGATTCACAGAGAAAAGCAGGACTCTCTGAAGGGTGTCGAAAGCCTTTTTGAACATTATAAGAGTCTATTCTGAAACGTATGTAGATTTCTTGTGGTTTAATTAATAGTGCAGCGAGCAGCTATCATTAACAGCAATAAATCTTGGTGCTTGATTTGTTCAGTAAAAACACGCGAGGAGAACAGCAGGAATTTTAATGGCACAGTGGCGTGGCGCAGAAGTGTGACGATCATTACAACACGAAACGTCAAAAACATCCCTCTTTTTGAAGAGATAATCTTTAGCATTTTTCATAAACCCATGTGTTAAACTCTACAGAACATGACATGTTTGTAATAGTCTTTGTGTCTTTTGACTCCTTGACTCATATTACTGAATATTTAAAGGTAGCGCAAGTCATTTCAGAGAGGCTAGCTAGCTTTAAAACATAAGATCCCGCCCTACCTTCAGAGTGCTCAACAAAGCCTCCAAAACGCATGAACATGCTGAGGAGGTAAAACTGTCTGTGGGAGGGGGGTGCACTGTGGTATGCAAATACATCGTTTGATAGACAGCAAGTAGGGCAACTTATTGTATTCGGACCGAATGCAATGATTGGAGAACATTACATGGTCCTGCTCCGTTCACAAGTGTCTGTATCCACGGTCCAACAGCACAGACTACTTTTGACCAGTCTCTCCATTTATATAACTAACATTTCGTTTACGGTCTTGTGTACATTAAGTCTATGGGGCAAGGAGGGTTTAAAACCATTCGGACAAACTTCTGGTGTACAGCCGTAAACCTCGTGGATGTCACCAGAACATAACTTTGCTCAGGAAAGATGAAGCAGTTATCACACAAGTCTCATGTCAACATGCATAATGTTTGTGTCTTGTGGCTCCACCTTCGAAATAGTATTTTAACATTTATTATTACATGCAAATGTCGTGGCCCACAAACTCGCATTGTAGGTTAAATTACTGTAAACTGAATTTTTGTTTGTTTTACACATCACAGATTCTGTCAACAGAGCTTAACTCGTATCGAACCCTGAACGTTTCTTTAATGCGACACGCTCGGGTTCGAATTGGCAAGCTGGGAGGCCGGCGTAACGTTACATTACTGCATCTGCCAGCGCATAACACAACATCATGATGAATGTTCAGAGGTCAATACAATAATATTGCTGGAGAAATAGCTATTGATGAAATTAAGCCCGTGTCTATCGAATCAGACAGACCGCAGCTGAGCCGTCTGAAATTAATGTGAAATAGCAACACAGATGCTGATATGCCCTTTCCTCTTACATTAGCAACAGAAGGGCTATTACCCACAATGCCCAGGGTGGAATTACCATCCCAGATTGCATAAGACACAAATTAAACTGTATTAGGTGAGAACATAATGGCCAAACGTTCGATCCAAGAGTATCTAAATTAATTACAGACATTTAAAAGATGTTCAAATGTGTTTCCGTGCATTTGTTTGCAGTGCACTCACTGGTTAAAGATTTTCATACCACAGACATTAGCATCACAGACATTAGCATTACAGTAAACCAAAGGACAAAGGAGTAAGTGCATTTTTAATCAGGCATGCAAAAAGGCACCCCGAATCCATAATGCACCTTTGGGAGAAATCTCCGTTTACACAGAAGTGGTAACAGAATCCTGGAGAAATGTTTGAGGTGCCTTGATCAGACCGATGGATATTTGGTTTAGGTCTGTTACAGCGTTATTGGAAACAGAAGCGCGAACGTAATACGAGACTCAAGGTCACACTGTCTGTATCTGATGGAAATGTGGTCAGGCCTCATTTGCGTTTTGGAAAGAAAGACGTAGCATGAAAAGCCAGTCTGCCAGTCTCTCCAGCGCTCCGATTCGGTGAAAACCCACAGAAAACCTTTCTGAATGAGGAAAGTGGGAGTTTAATTGGGATTCGTGATATCATTGGTCTGATGGATGCACTCATCTCTTGATTCTGTGTGGGGACGTGCGCGTTTTTCACGATCATAAAATATGATGCTATTTTAGGCCCTGTAACTAAAAGAATTCATCACGATCGCTAGTGATTAATAATACAAGATTTAATATATGGAATAAATACAATAACCGTTCTGACACGTTAGCATGTGGCTAATGAACTGTCAGTGGAAAACGCCGAAACGCAGCGTTACATTTTAAATGAGAACGATCAGTCATAAACTCCTGAGGCAGGGTTTGACAAGCACTGATCGTCACCTTTTATTTTTAATTAATGATTTATTCTTTAGATTTGGGCCAGATTATGGAATTTGTGGAATAGTTTTTATGGAATCTTTCTGTTTGAGGTTCCAAGACTGGCAAATCTTGGGAGGCATAAACAAAAAACAAAGACTGATCAAAATCTCAAAGCGAAATGATTATTCAGTCATATATTTACAATGACTGACACGTTATAGAGATGAAATTTTTATAAATCCCCTCTAATTTGCATCTGGGATAACTTGTCACTACATTTTCTTACACACAGATAAAGTCTAATAGACTTCCAATAGACACAGAGCATGTCTGCTTGGATTACACCAAGAGAAAATGTATTTTAGCCGAAATAAAAGATGCCCTCCAGACACACTTGGGTTTCGTCAGAAATTAGACAGAACTTGTCCACTGAAAGCCATTAAAAGTCTCATTTAGTCCAGTAAAGACCTTTGCCTGCTGTTGGAAACGGTCTGTTTTTTCGGGCTGCTGTGTGAATCAGATTCCAGGCTGGCAGGAACAGATTCATTAGTGTGGGCAGCTGTTTGGTGTGTGTGACTAAGATGAAAACAACAGGGATTCGCCGCATCTCTCTCTACAGCACTAAATCAATGCCACATCCATACATTTCATCCCCAAATCGCTGCACACCAAGCTCATTTCTCCTGGGCTCACCCTAACGCCATTTGATCAGATCCACAAGAACATCTCATCTCATAATACCCCACGGAGAACCCCACATTCCTGCTTTCATTTCTCACTCACAGGTACAAGCGATCATCAGGAGATCTGATCAGACATGCCTTCTTCAGAACAAACTCCAGCACCACCGTCTCTGTCTGCTTCTGCAGGCAGCTTTCACACACACACACACACACACACACACACACGGTCAAAATTTACTGGTATTACTATACTTGTGGGGACATTAGGTCCCCATGACGTAGTGAATACCAGGACAAACAAACACACACTGTATTAATGACAGCTAGTTATAAACAATAATCTAAACCTAACCCACACTCTAACCCCAACCATAACAGAAAACACTGCATTTTCACTCTTTTCACAAACTTTATTTACTATATTTTTCAAACAAGGACGTCCCCGAAAGGAGGTTTTGCTCCGATTTGTCGTGTCTCGCTGACTTCTGGGTACAAATTTGTCCCCAATATATGGTAAAGTAATCCCCCCCCCCACACACACACACAGTTCATCCTGCATCACACACAAAGTACACAGCCCACACACAAACACAAAGCAGCCTGTAATGCCAGAGAAACGCAGCATCTGGTCGCATTATGAAGCAGGCTGCGCTGAATCGCAGTATTAGATGTCTATACTGCAGAGTGATGTGGCTGTAAAACAGCCTTTGTGTCAGTGGCATTACACAGTCATACTGTTTTGATTGGAAAATTACCCTGCAGTGACCAGAACATAAGCTATAATAGTCTTTACACTGTTGCCTTGGGTTGCCAAGTTGGCAGGGAGCTAATATTCCGAGTCTCTCTTAACTGACGACTCCATTTATGTATTACACAAACAAAGAGGCCCGCTGGCCTTCAAAGTTCCCACGGAAACGAACACACAAAGAAAACCGTTTATACCAGCATCGCAAATCAGTAGGAATGCTAAATGACCTGATCAAACAGTACATTTGAATGATTTCCTGTCTTTTAATAAACGCTTAAACTAACCTAACCATGCCGTTTCCTGTACTCCCTAAATCTGATTGGTGGACACACTGCTTCAGCCTCAACATAGGTGTTGATCCAGGAAACATTTTACAAACCTGTAAGAAATGAATACCGCAAGAAATCCAGGAGGATCATGGGATGTTTAAATGTTCTGTCTGCCATCTCTGTCCAGTGGTGGTATTGCGGTTTTGTAAATGTTGTAACATAAACAAACCTTGTTTAAACAGACTCCTAACAGGCTAACGCAACAAATGAATCCTCAGGAAAACACGTGACCCTTGCTGGCCAAATTAAGCTAATCAGCAAATGAGCAAAAACACGTTCCTAAAAAGTGAGCTACACCTGTCTGAAGCTCCAGTCCTCGAGATAAGCGCAGAAAAAAAAACAGCAATTTTTTATAGATTATTTAAACAAAGGAAAGATTTAGGATGGTTCACCTCGCAGAAAACGTACAAATAGATAATTTTAGATGTTTAACTGCTATTGTGATTGTTAGAAGAGGGCTTAACGAACTCATTTTTGTGGAACCTCAAATTAAGACCAAATTAGATCTTACACTTGTTTTGCCCGTATCTTGTAATGAGTTTGTGCTCGTTCATACTCATTTTGCCAGCACGGGCCACATACTGTAAATACACAGTGTCTTTAATTACCTCATGTTACCTCGTTGTCTTTAAAACATCATGAGACAATGTTCTGGTTGGTAACATTGATTAGGCCCGAGCATTATACTGAAAGAGAACCCTGCACTGGGAAACTGCATACACATAGATGAATGACATTATGTACACATAGCAGCTGCCAACAAAACAATTAGTCTGGACAACAGCTTGCGAGACGATTTCATTAAGATACAGGCTGTAGACATCTACAGATCAATAAAGTTAAGCACGCGCTTCACACAAAAAGTACCGACGCTTTACACTTGTACTGAAAAACGAACCGTTCTAGGTTGATCTGGTACAACGATGACTTTCTGTGATTGTTTACACAAACCTTATCACCCTATCGACCGTTCATCGACCGTTTGGTTGCATTTTATTTTCGTTTTTGAGTGAAATGTTGCAACGCGCGCATGACAATTGATTCAAAGTGGGGGTTTTTGACGGAAAGTGTCAAACGAACAGCGTTTCAACTGTCGTTTACGTTCCTGTTTTTAGTTTGTCACGTCGTCACATTAATGCAGCAATTAAAAGTTCCGTCATGAACTAAAGCGACTCGCGGCAGCATTAGCGTCTGACTGATGGATATATTTCTCGCTAATGATCTCAGACTATCAGACCACCGTGCCTGAGGCTTGGAAAACATATGCGCTCGATGAAGGCATTCATACATATTTAATCAAATCTCTCTATACTTGGAGCTGACCGAGCAACTTGAATTACCGATATTCAGCTGAATCGAAAGTCCGGCAAAGGCAAGGACACGGATTCATCATATCTGGAGCTCAAGAGTCAGCCCAGCTAACAGGGCATGTTTTCAGAACGCCGACTAACATTCTCCTAAATTTCTCTAAATTATCCAAAAAATACCCGCAGTACTGTTATTAGAACGTTTCTTTAAAGATATATCAAAAATGTTACTCTGAAGTTGTTAGTGGAACGTTTATAAAACATTAAAATTTAAAAAATACGGTTTTACGGTTTTAATACGGTTTACTGTATAACCAAGCTATATTGTTACAATGCAGCGCCTACAAAATTAAACGTTTTGGAACTTTTAAAAATAACATTGATATTTTGGTTACTTAATGGAAACATTAGGGAAACGTTCTTACAAGCTAAAACTGTTAGCTGGGAAACTTTAGCTTCAAACGCAGGAAAGTTTGATGTAGACTTTGTGACGGTCAAAAGGCAGATCTGTGGCTTTTTGCTACGATGGATAATGAAGTTTAGCGTATGACACACAGACAGTTGATCGGTGCAAAAGGACAGATTCCTTTTAAAGCGACAGTCCCTGCGTGTGCCTCCACGTTCATTACTCAAATCAATGGTCCATATTATTGAAAGGCAATCCTTCCTCTCTTAGCTTTTCTTGTCATGATAGTAATTTGCTGGCAGACTAAGACGTTTTTCAACATCGTTTGAAGAGGATAGATATTAAAAGTTACATGTGTACATGCCCCGAGATGCTTAGAGACCATTTTTCCAATATCAGCGCTCATTTTTGGTGAAAAGTAAGCTAAAAGTAAGTTAATAAAAACTAACAAGGGAGTGAGACCCACTGTAGATGCAGCAATGGAAAATTAAATTGATAATCTTTTGAGTTTTGAGCTGCTCAGTTGCCCGGGGGATCTGTGGGTTAACACAAAACTAAAACATTTATTTGATGATCTTTATTTGAAGCAGCATTACATAAGGAATAACTTTACTCAAATGGTCTAAACATTCCCAGCGCTCTCTCTCTCTCCATCCAAAACGATGCTCGTACTCACAGTGGTGAAGTTCTCCGGTCCGCAGTCTTTTCCACGATACTTGCAATCCAGCAGCATCTCATCGATGCTGTGACTGGTTCTCTGCACGAACTCCAGCATGTTGAAGGTCTTGCTGGGGAAGAATTTGCTGTCATCTGGTGGCTGCCCCAAGGCGGTCATGAAGTCATCGAAATCGCTCTGCTCCACGCCAAGCAGTCCTGCCATCCAGAACAGATCGTTCCTCTGCATTTTGGAGCGTCTGAAACTGTTGTAGTTGCAGAGAGTGATGGCGGGAAAGTACATGACCGGACTGTCCATTTCATCCAAGATGGTGACGTGGGGATAGCTCAAGTAGTCCATCACCGCCCCGGCCACCTGGTAGAGGAAGATGGACAAGGAGGAGAGGAAAGCTCCTGCCCAGAGCAGACGCCTGATGGTCACTCCTCCGGGTAAGAAGATGTGGCTCAGGCCATGAAGGGTGCAGTTGGCTCCAAACACGGTTATGTCTGACGCCCGCGGCTGCTCTTCTTCTTCGGCGGTGCCCATTTTCGCGAGCCAGCAACTCGAACCTGGAACCTCTGTGAAGAGCACTTTTTCAGGATTGTTGGTTAGCGTGGGCGGTGCAGTCTAAGCTGGTTCTTGGTCATGACACCCTCTATCTATGCGGGGAGGTTTGGAAACGTGAGACGCCCGTTTTTTTTCTGCTGACAGCGGTTTCCGTTTTGTGCATTCTCGCAGGGCAAATGAAGCCAAAGATTGAGTTCCATGAGGGACGACATGCAGTCCCTCGGTAGATAAACGGTGAGAAGATACTCATGTGAAACTATAGACGTTAATCAATAAAGCCTAAAAACTTAATAGCAGTTTAAAGGAAGGGAATGCCAGGCAATCGGTCTGCTGGTAATTAGTGATTCACCATTTGTGCTACACACATGAATGAGAACACAAGAGCAGTGTTTAGAAAAGGTATTCTTTTTCTAAGTGACCGGAATAATGTTTATGTAACAATAAGTGACCTGAGCCGATTTCAAAGAGAGGGCGTGGGCTCTTGACTTGGGCCAGTAAGCATCTCCTTAGCAACCCCTCAGAACACCCTAGCAACCACACAGAAATACACTATATGCAGACATTTCAATCCATGTCAAAACACCCTAGCAACTGCATAGCAACACTCTGACAGACACTCTGACAGGAAACAGATTAAAAATCGAGTTGCTGGTTTATCGGGATCGCACAGAAAAAAAGGTACTGAACCTGGAGGGCTAGAGATCTTTAAGTTGCTGACTACATAGTGGTGATTACCTAAATTTCATTGTAGTCAACTCCAAGCATCAAAAAAAAACAAAAACAAATGTTAGACATGGATCTACATGTGCATCAGTTCAAAGCTGCAAAGCAGTGAACATGAGCCACCTCAATGAGGAAACCTCATAAATATTCAACACTTTATGCAAATGAGCGCTGATGTGGAGGAGCCTGAGCCAATAGGCATAATGACAGAAACGGTTGGAACAGAGGAAATGCGTTTTAGAGATACGGCAAGAGTAATTCCTAGACGCAACAGTAAATTCTTATGTATTGGTCAACTTGCTTGTGAAGTCTTACGGAAAAAAATAAAAACATGCAGCTTATGGGGGGTTGCAAAATAAAACAAGCTGGATTTCTTAAAATAGAGAAAATCTTGAATATAATGGATTGTGATTAATCCAAGTTATACAGAGATTATCTCATAAACTCAAAATCACAAGACAATAAATAAACATTATATTAATTACATGTTTAATATTGTATTTAGACAAAGTACATAAATTAAACAACAACTTTCAGTCTTCCGCATCTGAAGACAAAAACAATAGCTTCAGCTATATCTACATCAAATCCCAGTGTGACCCAAATTGTGTCCATCTTATCATCCGTTGTCTTATAGATCTCTCTGTGTTCCTGGAGAGAGGTCCAGGAATACACAAATAATTCACAGTGGACAAGAGTGAACGCGTCTGTGAGCAGGAGCGCTCGCAGAAAACGTGTTCCTCCATCCACTGCATTTTCAGCACGCACCGTTCAGCCTCTGTGCTCCTGAAATCAGTGGAGACCAGCAAGCTCGCATATAATGCGAGATCCACTGCGAAGCTTTTACACACTGGTTCCCTAACATCAGCAGTTCAGCGTGCCGGGGCCCAAACGTGTCCCCCTTTCAATAGAGAGAGAGCCGCATTCATGCGTGTTTAGATTACTGATCGCAGGCTGCACGCGCTTTCATAACCCGCACCCCATTTCCCAGACATGCAGAAAATGCCAGCGCCAGTATATGAAGAGTATATGAAGGCTGCCAAATCCACTTACATCCTACAGAAGAGTGTGGGAGTCAGCACAGAAAATCTATCGAGCAGACGAGCTCAGCTAACAATTTTAGGCTGCAAGAACGTTTCTCTAACGCTTCCATTAAGTGACAAAAACGTTGAAAAGGTTTTCCAAACATTCCAGGAACGTTCAAAATGTCCAGGTTTGAGACTCTGTATTAAAGTTATTGCTATTAACGTTCCACAAACAACTTCATGTTTTCAAAATGATGTACTGCAAGAACGTTTTTTTGATAACTCAGAAATTTAAGACAACATTAGCCAATGTTCTGAAAATGTTCCTCAATAGTTAAAAGGGACGTCAAAATGAGAATGCCTTTTGAAGTTACAGTGAGAGATAACGTGATGATGTCATTAGTGTACAAGAAAACCTGAATTGAGAATCAATAAAACACCAGATGTTTATTATCTTCAATAAAATGCACCTTTAAAAGATGACATTTAAGATTATAGTCAATGCTGCCTCCTGGTGGTAACGGTCCCTGATGAGTCTAGAACCCATTTTAATTAGAACACAACAGGTTCTCATCAACAGCAAAAACACCTTTAAACAATGACACACAGAAACAATAACAGCAGAACGAATTTCCACACACTGTAGGTATTTAAATTCTCCCATTTAAAAATAATAACTGAACGTGTGTTCCTGTAGCTCAACTGGTTGAGTATTGCGTTAGCAGCGCAAAAGGTTGTGGGTTCGATTCCAAAGGAACACACATACTGATCAAACGTATAGCTTGAATGCACCGCAAGTCGCCCACAACAAAGTGCTAATCAAAGCAAAAATGCAGATTGATGGAGGAGAAATGAATCGGACAGCAAACAGTTAGTTAGTTAGTTGTAACGAAGGTTCTGCAACAGTGACACGCACAAACTCCTCGCAAGCTGAAAAATTAATTAGCATTTGGAAAGGAAAGACTTTCTGGTCCCAGAGGAAACAATA
>JAZGTJ010018958.1:350-11158 GCA_036877575.1 Botia almorhae | reverse complement strand
CCAAACCACACCCACTCTTTTATTCATTGTCACCCCAGTCCACCTCTGGCTCATCGTCTAACCGCAAAATGAGGTACGAGAGGAACTGAAATAAGTTTTGCCAAAACAAAGCCCCCATGTAAAAGTAAAGGTCGCTTACGTCGATTTCGCAGGCGTCGCCGGCGAAAGCCACTTCACAGACACATTGGAACTTGTTCACCATGTTACGGCAGTAGCCGCCATTCAGGCAAGGGTTGGATCTACACTCGTCGAGGTCTAACTCGCACCTGAGTGACAAACGTTAGACATTAGACACGTTAGAACTTACAAAACAGATACTGTCCTGGATGCTGATTGGTCAGAGAAGCTTTTAGTCTTAAAAACATCCACAATATAGCGCAGCCCGTCGCCGTAAATTATTGCTTAAATCTTACTGTTATATTGCCGTTAATCGTAGTGTTGCATTTTGAACACAATTTTCCTATGCATTCCTTGAAATGCATTATGGGATTGTATGAAAGGTAAGAAAGTGGGGTAATCACCAGTGACCCGAAAAGCCAGGGAGGCAGTCACACATCATGCTGGTCTCAGAACAGTTTCCCCCATGGAAACATGTGTAGTTGTGCTCCTCGTCTCCACAGATGGACACTGGGAGGTTTGGGGGTCTGAGGATGAGGGAAAGAAGAAGAACAGATGATGAAGAACCACCATCTTGGGAGCAGTGGAAGGGGCTACTATCTGCACCCCCTCCCCCTTTGTCCAGCAGAATGAGGATTAGCCCATTATCAGAATAATGACATTAGCACATGAATGGGCATAAGACAAAGAGAACACAGTTGCCTTATATGGAGATTACCATACAGCTAATATGAAGCCCCCCAATGATGTATGGAAAAAAATTATAATATGGTAAATCAGACGTTTTAGGACAGGAAATGATTTGCGTGATTTTCTTGTGTTCCGTAGAAGAACAAATGAGACAGAAGAAAGAATAGAATAAAAAAGGAGAACAGAGGAAATGAAAAACAGAAAGGATGGAACAAAAACAGAGGGAAGTGAAAACAGGATAATAAAAGGAAGAAAGGAAAATATAAATAGTCAATAACAAAACGTCACTTACACGTTCTTGACAACGACATGCCACGGAGCCTCTTCAATCCGAACGCTGTTGTGAGGCAGAGGGAACAGGGAGGAGACAAACAAACAGCAACCGTCACTCTTTTTTAAAGGCAAAACTTTACACCAAAGATCTCTTTAACTCTGCAGCGGGGAAAAGAGAGAGACGTATTATGTCTCCCGGCTGCCTGCGAGGTAGTTTCAAAGGAGTGCTATGAAGCAGTTTGGCAACAAAACATGTTTATGAGATAAATGGCGGAAGACTTGCCTTAGTTGCCACCCTGAAGGCCTAACACAACTGCTGGAGGACGGGCACTCTCGACAGGGACTAATAATACCATTACAGCTTTCAAATGACACATATAGCAATAGACACATCACCACAGTCATGCTAGCATAAACAACACCATAAAAGCATTTATACGATCTGAATTATAACAAATCAGCCCCCTAGGGCTCCTGCTTCATTCAGGTGGGTTTGTTCCTTTGATGGAAATCATTGTGTGAGGTTTGCAGTCTGTACAAAGTCCACATTTCCGTTGTGCTTTGAACAGCATAGCTTCATGAGACTAGCTATGTTTTTAAAACATCAGGTGTATATCATATCTAAAGCGCGTGGTTCACAATCTTTTGCAGAAGGGTGAGAACACTGTTCCTTGTAGGCGCATTTGTGGATTGCCTCAGAGTAGAAGCTTCAAAGCAGGTCTCAGGATGCACAAACTAGGCTAAACTTAAACTCAGGCACCAACTCCTACACCAATTTTTTTTTGGCTTCAAACATTAACAGTCAGACTTACGTGCAATGTGGCCCAGTAAACTTGTCAGGACAGAGACAAGAATAGCTATCGGTGCCATGCAAGCAGGTCCCTCCGTTAGCACACTTGTGGTTGGCGCATACGTTCACCTTTATATCGCAATTGCTGCCAGTGTAGCCACTCTCACACATGCAGTTGTATGTAAGGCCCTGCATGCTGCAGTCGCCATGGCGGCAGGGGTTAGAAGCGCAAGCGTTTACGTTCAGCTCACAATTATCACCTGCCCAACCTGGCGGACAGAAGCAGCTAAAGACGTTGAAGAGATCTTCACAGACACCTCCATGCAGGCAGGGGTTGGGTTTACACACTACCCCACCAACACATCCTGCCTTTACAGGAGCCTCAGACATCTTTTGGAACTGTTCTTCTTGTGTGCGTGGGAACCTCACCTCATCTGGACCGTAATACGGAAGCACAATTCCACCAATCTCAACATTACTCAGACAACCAATCAGATTCCAGCCAGACTCTGGGCCCAGTCCTCCAAGTAAGATATCTACGCCCTCTCTAAGAAAGTCCAGATTTCCGGCCACGGACTCTGACATAGCTGGCTCGTCTCTTTCATCTAAAGGAACCATGATCCACTGAGAGCTGTTAGCCCAAGGGTTGGCCATTAGGAATTCCACAAGGTGCCACTCTCCATCAGCCACTGGTCTTGGACTGTGTAGGGTCACTGGTGAGGGAGGTGAAGAAGTGGAGAATGAAGATCCACTCAGGAGCTCGAGGACCAGAAAGCCATCCTGAATGGATACCGTCACAAAGTCAGGCCCACTGTCAGCGTGTAACACTGCTGCGTTGAGTTTACGCGTACGGATATTGAACACAATGCTGGTAAGGTGGCGGGTGATCCGTCCATTCCCCCGGTATATGAGCGTGGTGTTGTCCTGAAAAGTCACATTGGAAATGCCTGTGGAGAACAGATGCCGACAAAACGGTTTTAGAACATTTCTTGCTATGTGGATGTTAAATAATATTTACCAAAAAATGTTTAACTTCTAATTAACGTCTAATCCAGCCAGCATCGTTTACAGAAGTTAATCCTCTTTTGTGGCATTTAATTAACAGCCAAGAGCTCCGTCCTGACATTAACGACTCATTATTGTTCCTGAAAGCTTAATTAAATACATGCCTGGGCTCTCTTTTAAACTCATATTATGATTTGGGCTGCACTCAGCAGGTCTCCTTGTTCCCAGGCCTAGACTATGACCTAAAACTAAATAATATAGCTTGGCTTGACAGATGGATGTAAATCAGGCTTAACCCAAAGCAGACTAATCCTAGCATAAACAAATCTAGGATTAGTCTGATCTAAATTCTGCAGACATATTGTGAGATTATAAATATTTCGCCTCAGGTCAAAGGCTCTAAGATACTCACATTCATAGCCCTGATTAAGGGCCCTGCATGTTGCTTGTGGTGGGCAGGGGTTGAGTTCGCACCAGCTCACCTCCTCACAGCGCCGCCCTGCTGTGTTTGGGGGGCAATTGCATGTAAAGTCTTCCCATAAAGAGAAACACAAGCCACCATTTTGGCAAGGGTTTTTCTGGAACAAAAGGCAAAAAGACACAGAAAAGTGACAGATCGAAAACAGCCATTTAAATCATTTAAAAAAATCTAAATTTGTTTATCAATAGAAAAACATGAAAAATATGTTAAATATTTGTTTTAAAAGATTTACTTTTTGATTGAAAAGGAATGATCAAAATATATTATACAATCAATCCAGACTTTTGAAAGATAGCAGGTGAATGAGAAAATCAGGTTTTGCTAACCTAGTTACATGGTCTGGTCTAACCTAATTTACATTCGCACATTTAGCAGACATTTAATCACCATGTGCCTTCCCAAAAAATTTAACCCATGACCTTGTATTGCTAATACCAGAAAAGAAGCAAAGCTAATCATTGACCTTTTGCAGTCAACAGCTCATGGCCTGTAAATATTGCAACTTACAGAGCAGGAGTCATCACTCGTGCACCCTGCAGTGACGTCAACCATGTGGTCCGGTTGGTACACCGTTGCCGAGGTGCCAAGCGGAAAAAACTGGAGCTTCTTTTCATTGAGCTGTAAGTCCTGCAAGCAGCCTTTAAAATATCCACCAAAGGCTGACGATTCCTGTCCATCTACCAGTCCCCCAACATACACCTTATCCCCAAGCTGAACAAAAACAGGTTGAACATCCGTTGGTCCGAACTCACGGTCTGATTCCTGCAGAATCATCATACCCTCCTCGATGGTAATGCTGACAAAATGGATGTCACCATCGTTGACTGTACGTTCACTTGTTATGATCTTCAAATTGTTGACCTGCACTTTAAGTTTTCCGTTTTCCAGCCACAGTCGCAAGTTCTCACTTGTCCTGTTGGCAAGCAGCACCAGTAGACCTGACTCCTTCCGTGTGCGCAGGAACATGGACAGGTAGAGCATATCTGAATCTGGCTGGTCGTTCATGGTGAAGACAGCATAGCTTGCGGAGTCGTCCTGTCCGAATCTGGCTGTAATATACTCTGTGAGAAAGAGAGAAGTTAGGATTTAACACCTTTACATACACACTAAGTCAATGTGCAACTGAAGATTTTCTTTATGGAAAGAGATGCGAATAATTCAAGCCGCTCTCCAAAGGCAGTTCATTTGGACACATACAACACTGTGAAACGCACTGTACTATATACAGTGTGGAAAAGAGCAAGCACAGATGCAAATAATAGCGGTTTGCTTCCTCAAATTTGGACAGATTGCTCTCACACTAAATGTGTCCTGTACCCCAGACAACATTTTTAAGCAAAAGTTCATTTTTTTGGTATCCTTACCCTCTACACAGTTGAGACCTTCATACGGTCGCTGACACTTGCACTTGTAACCTTGCCACAGGTTAACACACTCTCCCTTGTTCTCACATGGTCCGGAAAGGCACCTGTCATGATGGTTGCAGCCATGTGTGACATTCACCGCTAAGGTGCTCAACCAGTCCTCTGGCACCATCAGCTGTGAGTCCACAAACAAGTCCCTCATGCAGCCGATAAAGAAACCAGAACCTCCTCCTCCATCCAGTCCTCCAACAAAGGTGCTTTGTAAAGCAGATTCCAGCTCAAGAGCATCTGCATCTACTGGTTCTGCTGTACTACAGTTACCTTCCCACTGGCAGGTGTCCAGCAGCTTCAACAACAAGGTGTTCCCACCAAGCACGGCCTCTACTGTGTGCCACTCCCCATCAGATACATCCTGAGGTAGTGTCAGTCGCCAGCTGGTTGAATGTGTCTGAGGGTCACTCCTAAGATTAAGAAGAAGCCTGCCATCTTGCAGCTCCAGGCAGAGCATAACCCCTTCACTGCCCCTCTGGAAGAGCACCGCACTGTCCAGTACTGTGCGAAAGCTTAGTGTGATGTTAAAATATGCCTCGGCACCCAGCAGTGGCGTCTGCAGGTGCAGATAGCCACCGGGTGACTCGAAGGAGAATGCGGTGGACGTCTGGCAGTAGGAGCCGGTGTAGCCCAGCTGGCAGGTGCAGCTGTAGCCATGTATACCCTCGCTCAGGAAGGGCACACAGGCTGCCCCATTCTGGCACTCGTGACCCTCACAACTGACCAGTGGCTCGCTACAGTTGCGGCCCCCATAGAGGACTCCATCTTGGCTCTCTGATGGGCAAATGCACTTGTAGCTGCCCTGGAAGTTCTCACACGTGGCTTCATTCTGACATGGGCTGGCAGTACAGGCAGTGATGTTCAGCTCACACAAGGCACCTAAATGGGAAGGGGAGAAGCCACAGTGGGATAGCAAGTTCAGTCTTTACAAATAAACATTTAACAAGGATTATTTGTGAAGAATGAGCTGTTCTTGGTGTTATTATACAATAGGCTCTGATTGTTTTTCTCATCGTTTAAGTTTATCCTCAGAACTATTTGTGGCAGGTGTCCCAATGTAAGAATGACCTCCCATTCAAGGCCGGGAATAATGTGGGCACGTTTTAGCCAGTAATCCCCCAGGAAAATAAATATGCAAAGCTGGTTGCATAATGCTCATTCAACCTCATGTCAGTGTGGCAACTGGGTTTTCCTGTCTAAAATAGCAAGTGCCCGTAACTTTGCCGTAAGGGTTTTCTCAGGAATAAACTATTTTTGTATGGTCGAAAACATTTCACTGAATGACCATTTAGTCACTGAAAATGGAAAAACCATGAAAGAAGAATCCACAGAAACACAGAACAGAACACCACAATCAGCTACACAATCTGTCACTACAGACAATTTGGTATTGTGTTTAGAAAGATATACTTCCTTTGATACATCAGTTTTGAGTCATTTGTATCAACTAAAAACCATCAAGTATTACCTGAAATGCATAACAGGATAGTCCAAATCCACACCACAACTTCCATGGCACTGGAAGTCTACCGCTGAACCCAACGACCGCACATCTGTTCAGTCATAATGCTTTTTGATGGGTCTATGGACAGTACAGACCATCCTAACAGACACCCTGAGTGTACATTCCATTCCTTCTAGAAACCCGTGTACTGCAGCACTAGGCCCCTATCAAAGCCAGCTCCCAGGAGATTAGCTTAATGCAACCTGAGCATCTTACAATGGCAAAGACCAATTATAGCCTCCGCCTTTGACTAATGATCAGAGCTGGTGACCTTACACAGGCAACAAAGAGAAGCTTTTGCATACTTTAAAAAGTAAACATTATTTTGAAGTTATGTTTAGATATTTAGTCTGGGAATTAGTCAATTGTCCATGTATCCATCAAATCAAATCAAATCAATGGACCAACTGAGTGGGTTTGCTGTGCTAAACGATAATGCGTCGCATCCGAATGCAGACCTGACAGTAATACGAAACAGTTTTGCATATGTATAGCTACAGTATAAATATACATACTGTAAGAAAAACATTCTTAGCTATATAACAGATAGCACACCTTTTTGACGGCAAGTTTTAAAACTGTCACACGTGTCAGACAGCTTCATTATATATCTCACTTCAGCTTGGGCTGTGAGTCTGCAGATACCTGAGAACTCTGGTGGACACCTGCAGATGAAGCCAGCAGCGTTCCTGGGGTTGTACTGAGAAGGTAACAGGAACTCTGTGCCATACAGGGTTGGCCAAGAAAGCTCGATGCATGTGCCTTCATTCACACAGGGACTGCTTTTACACTCACTGATGTCTGTCTCACAGTTACGCCCCTCGAACCCTGGACGCACAAAGCAGACGTGACATGACCAGGTTTCATGACTAGCGTATTTCAAACCTGCTCCTAGATTTATGCATTGTAGCTACATCACCACTTTGTAATAACCAAAGTGAAAGTCCGATGTCATCATTATATTCCAGTTCAGACAAGCTCTATATTACTTACCAGGCCAGCAATTGCAGGTGTAGTTCTCATCTTCATCCAGGCAGAGGGCGCCATTGAGGCAGGGTTGAGACCAGCAGGGTGGAGGTGGAATCTCACAGTGAACACCAGTAAAGCCAGTTTGCAAGCAGTCACAGTGGTAACTAAGGTTATTTAAAAAAATGCATAACTATTTATGCATAAAAATGCAATGACTGATTACTCCAAAATACTTTTTATGGGGTGTAGAAATTAAAGTTATAAAGTGGGGAAGTGTAGCAGTAAAATATCACTATAAAAATATACCCATTTATTTCATCCATGCATAGTGCCTCATTTTGGCACGGCTGGTCACTGCATTCATCGATGTTGGTTTCACAGCGCTCCCCCTGGAAGCCCGCCGGGCAGGTACACGAGAAGCCATTGATGTGGTCATGGCAACTGCCGCCGTGGAGACAGGGTTGTGATTGACACTCATCAATCTCAACCTCACAGCTGCTACCTGAAACATCAGAGACAGTAGTGTTGAGTGCAAAAATGCCAGTCAGCTCTCTTTTGACATCTCTGCATGGCTTATTGCACATGCCATCTGGACAGGCCTCAGCCAGCAGAGATAAACCTTCAAAAGCAAACAGACTGTAACAGTGGAAGTTTCAGACCAGTCTTAAGGGCTATTTACATGCAAATCATATTAATGTTTATAGATGCAGCAAGCATCTATAAATTGTTTGATTGTCTAATGTTATTGCACACACATTTGATCACAGTTATGTATGTTGTAATGTAGTTGTGACATGGGGAAGTGATCACAAAGGCTATATTTGTAGTCATAGGGTGTGGAGTCAAACGTTCAACGCTGCAAAACAATGTGGCTTTTATTCAGCTAGTTGTTCTCTGTTTAAAACCCTTCAATTAGGAAAGTTTTGTTAATTCCTCCAAACTATGATTTTAATAACATTTGTAATGGGTGATGGCTAAAGAAGGGAATGTAATAAAACCAGTCCACATTAAGGCAAGAATCACCTATATAAAAACCTTCCCTGTTTACTACAGTTAAAATGATGACAACCAGCCTCAATCTACTGTAGTCATTACATCAATATTCTCTTATATCAAAAAAGCTGCTAGTTAAATGTACTTTACAGATTTGTACTTTACAAATCATTTCATGTTGCAATACTGCTATTCAGCCACCTGATGGCAGCTTTGGGCACTCGTCGAGGTGAATGACACGTCCGTATAACAGGTGAGTGCACATGGCAACAGGGCATCAAACTCTCCCTTTACTCACCCGTGAATCCAGGCTTGCAGAGACAGACGTAATGTCCGATCTTGTCCAAACAGGTGCCTCCATTCCTGCACGGCCGCGACACGCATTCATTCACCTCGATGTCACAGCGTTCACCCTGGAATCCCGGCACACAGAAGCAGGCGGGGCCGTCCCCTCTGTTCCGACAGATGGCATGATTGCGGCATGGATTGGGAGAGCAATGGTCCACCTTTTTCTCGCAGAAAGTCCCGGTATAGCCTTCTTGACAGATGCATGCATACCCCGGACTCTTGTATTGCGCTGGCAGACAGCGGGCACCGCCCCCGCACAGCTTCTGAGCGCAGTGCTGGACACTAGAGTGACAGTCGTGCCCCAACACGCCTTGTGCGCATTGGCACGCTAGCTCCTCTGGGCGGGCACCAGTGGACTGGCACGTCGCATTTCCCTGGCAGGTGGACAGTTGGCAGAGTGAGCCAGTGGAGTTGCATCGCCTGCTGGGTAGGGTTGGCACTGGAGACTGACACTGGCAGACAAAGTCAGATGGGGCTTCCCTACACTCTGCCCTGTTTTGGCAAGGTTTGCCCAGGCATGGAGTTGAGGTCTTGAGAGGCATTAAAGCTGTAAAAAAAAAACACACTTTGTTCTAAAAGTTCTGTACTTCCCTGTTGAACTTGTTTTTAAGCAGCGGAGGAGGTCATAGCATTGTCAAGGCATAGTCCTTCTACAATTAAGCCTTTTTAAAAAAACAGACCAAAAATATCGATGACTCATCCTGCACTACACAGACTTTTGTTAAGTCAAACACTCCGCACACTCCTAAAAATAAAAGTTCTTAAAGTAACCATTTCCTTCTTACCTTTTAATAATCTACAGAACCTTTTTCTACGACAAAGAGGCTTTTGTGCAACATAAAGTTTTGTAGATGTAAAAAGTTCTTTATGGAAAAATACGACCTTAGTGCCTCACCTCTTATTAATAACGATGTCAAAAATAGGAAATTTCTACAGCACTCTTTAAAGGTTCCAGGTTATAATACAACATCATCTCTGGCATTATATTATAACTTATATAACATAAATCTTGGTTTTTGATGATTTATATAACAGTGACATTTCATTATATCAGTTGATGCTTTTACAAATTCTTTTAATTGTCATTAACCCAACGAGAACAACAGATTTCAGCTCGCTTACACAAAGCTGTCTTGTGCTTCGTTGTTCTTTTGTAACACCCATTAAATGGCAAAGTAACTTGAAAAAAATAAGGAATAGATGAATCAGCCAATGAGCCAAAAGATACTGTGAACTTGGACCAGCGGCCATTTTGCAAAGCCAATCAAACATCAGGTGATGGAGCCAAACTCTGCATTGTTCTTGACCCGTATTAAAACAGATCCACTAGTGATGGTTCTCTGTCTAGGTCTCCTACTGGTGTCGCTTGTCAGTCTTCTAAAGTGTAAGAATTTGACTTTTACCAGTCTAGTACTTGTCTCGAGTTAGTGACAGTAAGTTGAGGATGCTAAACAGCTCCTCATAGCTTCTTTACACTTTTTGAGGGACCCCGCATGGAAATATCATACAGTTCTCTGCATATTAAGCAAAGCTTTCATCAAAACCAAATGACACACTTGAAGGGTCAGTTTATATCTATACCTGACTGGTCACATGTATACACACAGGGTCTGCAGCGCTTTAGATAAAGGACATACATAAAAACCTCTGTCCTTTAGTCAGTTGGTCATTATTGTCACACCAGAGGAAACAATACTGTGTTATCTGGCCAAGAAATGGCTTAGCCAGGCCTATTCACGTCCTGCTAGCGGTTCAAGGATGTTTGCAAACTTTGGAATCCCAACAAAGCGTCAAATTATGTCCCCATAGCAACCAATTCCATTCTTCCAGCTTTGCTTTTGTATGGGTTGCTATGGTGACCGACAATAGACATAAGTCAGTCAATTTAGTGGGCGCCTAAAAAAAGCTATTCAGTGTGCCATGGTTTTTATAATTACAGATTGAATTGAGACAAAGGCTAATACTGCAGGCAGTTAGGATGTTTTTGTTTAAGTCGTTTTTGTAATTATGGAAATTGACAATGGAGATGTGGCTTTCTAGAACAGCGCTTATTTACAATCTAGACAAACAGGAAGTGAATCTTTCTAGAGGAGGATATTAGATATTCGATATTATCTAATATCTTCTGCGTGCGTTAGACACTATTCTGCATTTTATTTATGCTTTCAAAACAAACTATGCGTACTTGTTGATCAGTATACATTATGACCCAATCAAAATGAT
>JAZGTJ010018957.1:0-11158 GCA_036877575.1 Botia almorhae | reverse complement strand
AAACCACTGCAGGAGAAGATCCCTCTGAAACAGATCAAACAGGAGCATGTTGAACGTCAGTCCAAACCTGTGTCAGCAACACCCACTGTAACTGCCACAACCAATGGAATCGTGGGCCCAGTTCAGGCCACACCTCCTCAAGGCCTTGTCCAGACTTTAGTGCTGCCTACCGTCGGACTGGTCCAGCCAATCAGCATCAACCTTAGCGATTTGCAAAAGGCGCTAAACGCATCACTGGACAGTAATGTTAGGCAAGTGTTGGTGAGCCCCAACGCAAATGGGGCAAACACCAAAATCATAGCGCAAGTGCCGACGCAGACACAAACACAAGCTGTCATATTGCAACCGCAGCAGACGCAGCCACAAGTGATCTCTGCCTTCTCTCTGCCAGTCATGAGCCAAGACGCAAACGCCAAAATTATTATTAACTACAACCCCCAACTAGACTCGCAATTAAATTCAGTAAACGTAAACACAACACAGCCTATTGTGACTGGAGCAAAACCTGCGGTGGAACAAACTGGTACAGCACAGGCTTCATCTACTGTGTTTAATGTTACACAGCCGAACGTGGTGCAGGCCCATTTAACTCAGTCCAACCTTAATGAAACCCAAACGTCAAAACCAACACAGGTAAATATCATCAGACCAGTCCAAGCAGGAAACTCCAGCAAAGCTCCATCCATCATCAAGATAACACCTGCCCAAGCTGCCAGGTTGGTCCAAGCCCGTGCAGCACACCCAAAGTTCAATCAGCAAACTTTACTGCTGGTGAGGAGAGCAGATGGGACCCAAAGCCTTGTGGTTCGACAGGTTGCAGTTGCCAATCAAAATACTCAGAACACTCCAACAGTGGAGAGCAAAGCCACAGAGATGAACTCAAGCCCGGATACACCTACAAACACACTTATATCACCAACAGAGGAGAAAGAGACAACAGAAAACAGCAGTTCCTTGGAGGAAACCTGTAAGCAACAAAACGCAACCGATAACGTATCACTGTGCGTCAAAATCAAACCCGAGCCCAACTCTCCATCTAAAACAGAGACAGAGGAGCAGACAGGAGAGAACAATACACACACACACAGAAATAAAGAGGAGGGGAAACAACAAACAACAGTGGAAAAGGACGCACATTCGGGAACAGTTCACAGCGGCGTCGCCTGCGGGGAGAACTTTCATAACTATGCGACTTGTCTGGTTTGCGATAACAGTCCAGCCAAACATGTCGTCACGGACACCAACGGCTCGCCTACAACCATCTCTCTCACCTCTCTGCTTGACAAGGATAAAAGTGGAGCGGCGGAGCGCCTCCTTCCTCTCCTGAAGGCCTACAGTCAGAATCCCGAGGCTACTGAAGAGCAGCTGTCTCAGGTGGCCAAGTCAGTCAGGCTGCCCCTGGAGGCCGTCAGCAAGTGGTACCAGAAGATGCGTTGCAAGGGAATCCTGCTGAGAGAAAGAGACCCGAAAAACAAGCAACAGGTGAGCACAAAACAACATCTTGAACTTTTCTGTCATTGTGCAACCACAACCAAAAGGCCAAACGCATTTTATTAACTTTAAAGAAAGACATTTTTCTAAGGTGGTCACTAATGTCTTACAACATCAATCATCAGTCGTTTCTAAACTTCATATTAATGTCTTTCTTAAATTCTTTATTTTCAAAATCAACTTAATACAGATCTTCTAAATGTTTTTCATTTTACAGGATTTTTACAGGATTTGCCGGATGCTTTTGTCTCAAACTTGAATTCATAGCAGTGAATTCATATTTTGTATTGATACTGTATCTGAATTGTACAACACAACCATTTTCAAATGTGCTTTAGAAATCTAGTTTGAATGACTTTCTCATCTGCCCAAGGAAAACCCAGTGTGTGATTCTGCTGGCCCAAACTCAAGTCAAAACCCTGACCCTCCTGCTGGACCTCCTGAAAACATCTCAATGGACATCCAAAACGGACTCCACAGCCCTGCTTCTACTCCTGTCCCTTCTCAAACCAGTCTGTCCACTGAAGAGCTTGTCATTGTAAAGACTGAAGACATAGAAGTGGATTTACAGTCTGAACCGCTGGACCTTTCACTACCTAAAACCATCCCTACTCAGCCCAGCATCATCACGAAGCTGCCGATGTCCACCCAAAAGGAACCGCTCAACCTCACCTGCCTCAAGAAGCAACCATTGCTAGGCAACACCATCTACCTTGCACAGGCTGGCACAGGTCCGTTAAACATCATGGCGACATCGTTGCCGACGCTGGTTGCCATAGCAGAGCCAGGAGGCCTTCCGTGCATCGGGACGGCTGTATCCGCCAACAATCAGACTATCCTCATCCCACAGCTCACCTACACGTACACCACCAACTGCAGCGTCAAGACACCTGACAACACCTGTGCAAACACCCAGGAGACGGTGATAGTCAACAACTGTTCGGTGAGCTCGTCAAATCACATTTCACCTTCATGTTCTTTCATGCCTAATTATAACTCACTCACATTTCCTCACCTCCTCTCTCATCTGTCTCAATCAGAAAGTCACGGACGCCCCGTCTGATGGCATGTCAGGGGTGGAGGACCAGAAGGAAAAACAGCCACCTCAGCTGAAGAAGAGGAGGAGGAAGACCCCCAGTGGCATATATGCCTGCAATCTGTGTGACAAGGTCTTTCAAAAGAGCAGCTCACTGCTGCGGCACAAGTATGAGCACACGGGTAGGTGAAACACAAGTGTGTTACACATGTTTACATGAGAATAACACTGAGGATGACACTGAATATGTGTTACACATGTTTACATGAGAATAACACTGAGGATGACACTGAATATATGTTACACATGTTTACATGAGAATAACACTGAGGATGACACTGAATATATGTTACACATGATAAAGAGAGATGGCACAAGAAAACTTCCACAATAAGAAATGTGGTTTGAGAATAAAAAGCAGCACATACACTAATGTTAAATACAAACACTTTCTGATGTCAAACTTCATGTTACTGATCCATACATGAGGTAATACACCTGAGGACATGTGACATTATACGTCCATCACAACAGAGCTCAATATGTTTGTGTTAGTTCAAGCATTTGCTCAGTACGAACAGTAAACAGCAGTGAACATTCATGCCACTTTTAACTGTTGTTCATTCATGTTTGTACACTTTATCTAGATCTGTTGCTCTATGCAGAATAAAAAAGGGACAGCGTTAAAAAAATTCCTATGTTTCGTTTTAGCTATTGCATTTACTAATGTTACTGAATTAATACTGTACCTGTGAGATATCACATCACCATCAATCACTTCTCAGGCAAGCGACCGTACGAGTGCAGCATGTGTAAAAAGGCTTTTAAACACAAGCATCACCTGATGGAGCACTCGAGACTTCACTCCGGAGAGAAGCCCTACCAGTGTGACAAGTGTGGGAAGCGCTTCTCTCACTCTGGCTCTTACTCTCAGCACATGAACCACCGATACTCCTACTGCAAGAGAGACACCAATAAGCATCCAGAACCAAACATCTCCTCCACGCCTCCCTCTCACCTCGACTCCGACGGCAGAGAGAGCGACAGGGAGGAGGAGGAGGAGGTGGATCTGTCTAGTCTGGACATGAGTGACATCAGAGTGGTTAGAGTAGGTGAGGAGTTCGATGACGAGGAGGAGAGCGAAGGCGAGGGAAACACGCAGGAGGAGAGCGGAGGCGAGGGAAACACGCAGGAGGAGAGCGGAGGCGAGGAAAACATGCAGGAGGAGAGCGGAGGCGAGGGAAACATGCAGGAGGAGAGCGGAGGCGAGGGAAACATGCAGGAGGAGAGCGGAGGCGAGGGAAACATGCAGGAGGAGAGCGGAGGCGAGGGAAACATGCAGGAGGAACTAGAGACAGAGGAACTAGATATGGAGATGGGGGTGGAGCTTCAAGACACCAACACCCTCAAGGAGGAAGTGGTGTAAACCGAAGGTTCGAGGGAGGTGTCAGGCAACAGAGAAGAGGAGCTAAATGTGGAAATTAATGAAGAAATCACAGACATGGTAACAGACAAGCAACAGCGTGACTGAAGGAGATGAACTGGCTTTTATTCACATGGAACTAACAAAAAAAGGACGACTTTCTCTGTACAAACTTACAAGCAATGTGGGTTGCTATGGAAACCGTCTTGGCTATTTACTGTGTATAAAACCCAAGTGTGCCTGATTTTACAAGCAGCTTTTTTTCTCGTTTAAAAGAAGTATTCAGTGTAACACCACTCGACTCCACAGTACTTGCGTTTATTTTGCTTGGTTCTGTTACTGTATGTTGATTTATCAGTGTTCACAGTTTTTGGTTTGTTTTGCTCTCGGTTTTATTGTCTGCACAGTCAGATTTCTTTATATTTGCCAATGAAGTTTATGAGATCAGTATTTTAAAGTTTTGAGAAAGAAAACTGAATTCTGCACTGCAGGTATTGCTGGTTTACTTACAGACGTAAATCTCACAGTAACTGTCCAATCTCATATTTCACCTCAAAATAAAACAAGAAACTTGTGCACTTAGCACAAATTCGGTCTGTTTTAGGGAGTGTTACATTTCTGTTTTTTGCAATGTGACATTTTTATGAGTTTCATGCGGTATTTAAATTGTAAGTATACATCTGTACTGCTTTTAATTTATACAGATTTTAAGAAAAGAATATAAACTGTTACAGGATGATTTTCATCCATATTACAGAAATGAAGATTGTATTCTTTTTATTACAATATATGAGAATTTTAGGGGGAAATATAATTAAATGAAAATAATGTCACAATGCAAATCATTTTAATTGTCCCAAACATGAAAGTATTTGTTCCTCTTCTTTATGTTGGGGTGAAATATGAGTGAGATTTACCCACAGACACTTAATGCCTCGAGTTTAGGAGACCAGTCAGTATTTTTACCTCGTTTAACAGGCGAGCGCTTGTTGAAGTCGCCTTGTTTCCTTATGAAGGAGCTGAGCCTGCACTTCACCACTGAGAAATAACAGAGAAGCTTAAATCACATCAATCATTCATTACAGAAATATTTACAGGAAGTTGTCATTTTACAGTTAAATTCATCATTTACAGCATTAAACTAACAAGCTGGTAAACAGAATCCAATCAGATTGTAATTCAGAATTTGTTTTGTAACAAGCACTCCAAATGGGTTCTGTTTCACCTGTTGTAAACAGAACTGAGAGAAGGGTTTGTGTGAAGTACATAATCATGACTCCATAGGAAAGAAACTTCAGTCAGGGAATGTGTGTGTGTGTGTTTGACTTGATTTGATGTGTTAATTCACTTACCTGTGTGTGGTTTTATATAGTTCTGTGTCAGTCTGTGTGTCGGTGTTCATAGGAGATGATCTAAGGAACTGCACGCCAGCAGCCTTACGCAAGACCGCCAAGCTGTTAATGCCACTCACAATGTTAACATAGTGCGCCACGGTCAGACAATCTACACTTTAAGTGAACCAGCCAAGCATTTGAATCATTTATATAAATACATAACATCGAAATGTCAACATTTGTCCAAAAACCCAACAACAAAAGTTAGAAATACAGAGGTGTCACACACTGTAGAGGTTTGTAACACTGCCCTCTACCTGTGATTATTAAAATGACACCAACTAGCTGCTCACCATGCGCTTGTGCTTCGTGTTCACACTCTTTTAACTTACTAGATAACTAAATTAACTAGGGTATTATAACAAACAGGTGAGGTCAGTAACAACAGCAAACGAACGAATATTTTTACCCATTTATACTTGAAGGGTATGAATCACATACGATTTGATTTTTCACACTGATGAAGATAAAAGCTCATGGCTGTACTGCTGAGACAAACTATTGCAGCTGAAAGTCAGGAATAAATTCACATTTCCCGTAAACAACAGAGAAATATGAACAGTGTGTAATTTAACGACAGAGGAAAGAGACACGGGAGTTTAGGAAAACAAACCTGTTTTGTTAATTGTATTTGAGCAAAGATTACAGTATTATATTCATTTCAATGTATTGCTAAATGTTTATTCTTATGTTTATGCATGTGAATATTGTGTGTTTACCATCAGTATTATTTTCATTTGTAGAAACTTGTTACACATCTTATTTTTGTACTGCTTTATTTATGACATGTGTAATACACAATACTGCACTTCACCATGATGATGTGTGTTAGAATTGATCTGTGCCACAGACAGTTCATCATGATAGACAGTATACAGAGCTGAGCCTGACAGTATTCGTTTGATCATTTCAAGTTATTTTTTTACCACACAAGAGGAAATGAGAGTAATGCATCATTTGCACCATTGCCAGCGAGAAGCCAGTTTTTTCAGCATTATTACAGTTTTGATATTACAGTATTGGTGACTGACCCTTGAACCTGTGATAAAGAACATACGTTCAGATTGTTGTACTTGAAACTGCGTGTTGAAGTTGCTGTTCTGAAACCAAAATCTGAACTCATTTCTTTTGTTTTCGTTGTTGAACTCATTTGTTTTCATTTGTGCCAACTTTACATTGTGTGTGTACGTCACATTTGCCACAGAGTAAGAAATCATCATTTGTAAGACTTTTCCCTCTGGTTCTTTATAGGCATCCCCATACAATAAAAGAAAATCAAACACCAGGTTGTTTCTTAATGACTTGCTCAGAATGTCTGCTCAGAATCTGCCCCATTTAAAGTACCAGAAATAATCAAAAGTGACAAAATCTGGTCCTGAGGGTTTGTACTACTGCCATCACTAGCTAAAGAAAGTTACATTCAGCAAAACACCAAATACAACCCGGCTGTCTGCAAACGACTCGTTCATCAATTTCAGCAGGAATAAAAAGATCAGTGTGAGATATCAGATACAAAATGAAACCTGCACTCGGTCTCTTTATCTTTCTCTTTTTTGTTTCTTTAGACTCGCCACACACACACACACACACACACACACACACACACAACAAATGTTTGATACTGCACAACACAGTGATCTCAGAGGTCATTTCCAACATCCTASAACAGCATGTATTCCGTCACCGTGGAGATCTGTATTATTATAATTATTTATAAAACATAATAATATAAATGTCCATCGTGTCAGTCAATCGACATTTTTTCCCCAAGTCATTTTGTTACCATGGAGATCTGGCACACAATGTTTCACTAGCAGAACAGAAATCTAGAATAGGAGCATCACATTTCTCACTGAAGCAGTAAAGCAGCTTTCAGCCATCACCGCGTGTCCATGTTTTCAGATTTCAAGCCCTTGTGTGATTAATCCAAAAATATTCCAAAAATAATGTAATCTCGATAAGAAAGAATATATTTTTAAAAAAATCACATCCAGTTCAAGAGAAAAGCGTTCCTGTATCTCAGTTGGTAGAGCATTGCGTTAGCAGCGCAAAGGTTGTGGGTTCGATTCCCAGGGGAGCACACATAGTGAAAAAATGTATAACTTGTGTGTACTGTGGATAAATGCGTAAATGTAAATAAACACTGCAAAACTAAAAGCCCAATGAGAACAAGATAGGAGTTTTGTTGAAGCCAGAATGGGTGGAGTGTTCTCCTAATGTCAGCACACCTAAATGTGTTCAGTGTTCTGACTGGCAGTCGAAGGGCTGCTGGTCCTCAGCGGTGAATGGGGGCGGTGCTTCAGCAGTGCTGGCCCGTTGAGATTGGTCAAAGGGTTCACTGTGGGTGTGACCTACCTGCCAAATATGGTCTCGTATTCTGAAAGGATGAGTTCAACGATCTGGTTCTGGTAGACCATGTGAATGGCCATATTGGAGTTTTCCATCTCCGGTCTGAGGAGTGTTGGGCCGAACACGATGGCTACACTCTGAGCGGTCATCCTGTTCTCATCCACATGCTGTATCACTCTACAGAGAGAGTTCAAGACAAATGTTTTCCTGTGTGACTACATTCATTTTCAGTCATCTGATCATTTAGTTGAAAAACTGTTGGAAAATAAACGATGTACATAAATGCAATAAAAAGCATGTCAGGTTAACAATAGCATCATAAAATGTACGTTTTAGCTCAAACTATGACCCCAAAAAACACAAATGCTTGGTTTTGTGGTTCTCATGTGTTCTCCTGTACTCACCTCCTCAGGTGTCTGAAGAGTGTCTGTATGGTGTCATGGTTGGGCTGTGGCAGCTGCTTCATCAGACCCCTGACAGCCTGAACTTTCTGCTTATATTCGGCCATTTCTACACAACACACACACACACAAACACGTGTAAGATGTGCTTAAACGCAGGGTAGAATTTATTTTGCAGAAACATTATTTGTTACGCTTGTTGGCAGTTGACAGTATGTAAATATATCTTCTGTGGAAGACGCAGGACCATCAAATGATCATCCAATCATTGCAGTCAGTCTAAATACAAATACTATGTGTTTGGATTTCGATTGTGTGTTTTGGAGGAGGCTAGCTTTGGGGAGCGCTCGATCGTATGCTTTCAAAGCTAGCTTGTTATAGCTAGCCTCTCTGAAGTTGTGCTCTACACATGTCTGTCTGGACAGACAGCAGGACATGAGTCTGCTCTTACTGATGGCATCCATGAAGTCCATGAAGAAGGTGTAGGTGAACAGAGGTTCAGGCAGTTCACGGAAAAACATCTTCAGAGCTCCAGTGGTCACGTGAATATCCTCCCATTTACTGTCTCCTAGATCCACGAGCTCATCTGGGTTTCAACAAACCAGAACAAAATCACACTGACTGGATGATACATTTGTATATACAAATTTCCCTTAATGTTGTTACTAACTTCTATTAAGAAGTTCTATTAATCCCAAGAATTCAAATTGATGCTGCGAGAGGACTCACCATGATTAACTGCAAACCTCAGTTTTTGAATGATTGCTAAATTTCCACTGACTCTGTACAAACCATCCACACCCAAACCTACAGACAGACAACACGAGAGGAAAATTCAATAAAAGGTTCTGAAGCAGTTTTTACCCATCACACAGTCTGATTACCAGCAAATCTGATTCCATTTGGACATACAGTGAAAACGTGATGAATTTATAATGGAAATGCTAGAGTGCGAGTCAACATTTAATACACACACGGGCTGTTTTTTCTTAGGGTTAAGACGAGGTCATTAAGATCTGAGGTGAAGTTTGGAAAGAAATGTACCAGAGTTCTCCACGTGATCAATACAGAGAGAGACGAATCGAGGAACAGTGGAGTTCTCTTTCTGACAGAGACTGCTCAAACTGCAGCCAAACACCTGATCTACAGAGAGAGAGAGAGAGAGAGAGAGAGAACAAGGCTGTGCATGTTACTGCATCAGATATCATAAACGAACAATTTGTAWTTATTTGTTTAATTTTTATTTTTTTGTTAGTTTTTCTTAGTTCAGTATACACAGAAATACATTTTAATCAAGATGAATAAACACTGTACAGTTATCTTTACTGTGACCCTGTGTGAAAGCAGTTCTGCTACAATGTGTGTGTGTGTGTTACCTTTTATGTAGCCCTTGTCTTTTACAGCTTGTAATGTGGGTCTGCGTGTGAGGAACTTCTTCAGCTTGGTCTTGGTCTTCTTCTGGTCTGAACTTTCCATGATGGAGTTCTTCGTAGCTACAGCGTCACAGGACAGGAAGTACATTTATATAAACTGTCATTTTAAATGACAGGTGACGGTTGTTGTAGTTACCAAATAACACACACACACCTCTGCCTTTCTTGGAGTCTCTGTGCTCTTTGTCTTTGTCATGTTTCTCAGCATCAGGTGGCTCTGTCATGTCCTCTTCAATAGCTTCATCAGACTCCCATGCCTGTATCACATGTACAAACACATACGTGATTACCTGCCGTGTATTACACTTATACTACCTTGTGTTTATGGAAGCTTGTGTGTATGCCTGTGAACATGGTCAAATGCCTTCTTGTGTGTGTGTGTGTGTGTGTGTACACATCCATGTCAGATAGAACCGATGTGACCAGACCATCAGAGTGAGGACAAAGAGAAGTGACATTTTGGCCCCTTTAAAGGGCTGTTTGAGGGTGGGGCCTTGTTTTTAGGGTTAAGTTTAGAATTAGGTTACGGTTAAGTTTAGGGTAAATATTAAACACTTACAGTTAAAGTTGAACTGTGTCAATAAATGTCCACACAAAGATAACTGTGCAAACGTGTGTGTTTGTGCTCTCACATGTATGTTTAAGGCGTCTGTCAGTGCTTTGTGCCAGTCCTGGATGCAGCCGTCATTATCTGACTGCAGGAGAAGCTCCATGCCTTGACGTGTCTTCAGCTACAACACAGAATCAAACCAACAGCGTGTCATACACCACTTAAAGAGACGGTACACTCAAAAACGAACATTCTGTGTGTTCACCTCAAGAACATGTCTCTTGCTGGACTTGTCCTTAGATGCCCAATCCACTGATCCTGCTTTCAGATCCACACTGACCTCCAGTTTCTGTTCTCTTCCAAACTGGTTACAGATGAGACCCATAAACCCACACATTCATTTTAACTCCAGATGCAGGAAATGAGGCACTGAGAGTCATCACTCACCCAGCTGGTCCCGCCCCCTTGGCTCTTATTAAACAGCAGGGAGGAACCCTGTAAAACTGTCCAATAGGACATCCAGTTCTTCCTGTGAGAATGACATAGAGCACCACAAACAACATCAACAAGGCATTATGGGTATTCCTGAGCTCATTCATCTAAATGGATGTTTTTTCCGCTGCATGTCTTTTTGTACTCACCTGACCTTCTTGCCGTGTTCCGTGATTTTAGTCATGTTTAAATTTCCACACTTCTCTGACAGCTGAAAAGAAAAAGATGTGATGAGCGACAAAGAGGACAAACCTAAACAGAGACAGCAGAGACGAACAGCCTTGTGTTATCAGTGGAAAGAGAGATATGAGAACTAGAAATGCAGTGAGCTGTCGAACACACACCTGTGAACACAACTGACTTCTACATTCATGCACTGTTTAGAAATGTTGTTATTCTACACAGCGCACAGATAGGCTGCATAAGTACAGAACATTACTAACTGAACATTGTTTTCCTCTAATTTATTTCTGTGAGATGCTGTGATAGTGATTTTACCACAGTTAAGAGTTTTTAGCACTTCCCTACCCAACACACACACACACACAAAGCACAGCCAGCACTCAGGAATACAGGTTTGTGAGGGGAG
>JAZGTJ010018956.1:0-11158 GCA_036877575.1 Botia almorhae | reverse complement strand
GTACCAGCTATTCCAATGTTTAGCCTCTCAGCCAGCCTGTTATTGAATCAGTGCAGTGTAGAATTACCTTCAAGAGAATCAACATTGCAAAAATGTTAATGGACCAAAGCATGACAGTACTATTTGTTCCCAAGCACTATTTTTAAGGGAAACGTGCCAATAAATACCGAATACCCACACGTATTAAATCAACACATTTTTAGAACAGCATGTCACCTTCACTTTTCCGCACAAGCAAGGACACTCACTTAGCATACTGTGCAAGCCCCCCCACACCAACAGCCTGTGCCTGTGTTCAGTGTCAGATTTATGTGGCAGCTTGTATCTCCAGCTGTTTTCTGGAGGGGCACGGAACCACAGGGTTCTAAAAGCTGGACATGTTTGCACAGGGAAGATGTAAGACGATGGAGCCCCGAGTTCTGAGGTGCCAACAGCCACGTGATGGACAGATACGCTTGGGCTTGGAAAGAGCTCATCACTTTCTCCTACTGTCTCAGCTCATGCCTGCATATCTCAACAAGCACATCCGATCCCCCTGTCTAAATTTAACCCAAGGTCTTGAGGACTGTGTGAGGCTGGTCTGTTCGGCCTGTCAATGTGTTGTACTCTCACCAATACGTCTCACAGGCTATCGCTTTACCACATCTTTGTAAGATGATGACCACGTCTTTAACGTCCATAGAACAAACAGAGTGATTTCCCTTGTATTGTGTGAAATTGTGCAAATTAAGATATTTTGGTTGTCAGTGTTGTGTAGAGTTTTATCTCCAAGGGGAACCGAAGCCAAAAAAAATAGGCAGACCAAATATTGGCATTTACTTTAGGCAAGAGGTAGGTAGTCAAGCCTAATACAAAAGTAATAAATAAAATTTTGTTGTCAAGTGACATAAAAACTCATAGAAATAAGTGTTTTAAGTGTTTTCAAGACTGTTAACTTATAGCATGTACAAATGATTGATTGTGACTCCTTTTGTCAGTTTGTCCTCATGTGTTTGACGCGATTTAATTTTGATTGGTTTGGTACTTTGGTCTGTTTTGGTTTTTCCTGTAATCTAAAGAAATAATTTATCTGAAAAAAAGCATGAAAAAGCAGTTGTGTCAGAATTTCTTTTTGTATTGCAGTCAGTCTCCATTATTACTCATAATAAAAAATGTGATCTCACTAAATCTCCACACGGGGCCTCAAACCGTGGACCACAAGGCTTCTTTGTTGAGCGGCAAAATTAGCACACTCCCTCACTCCTCAGGGTGTCTCACTGACATTAACACTCACATCTCCACACTCAGCATATGGACCTATTGTTGCATTATCACATTGTACTAAGTTCAAAGGGGTCAAGGCAGAAAAACGTTCCCCTTGTGTTGACATGATACCTTATAGAATTAGCATTGCATATGCTCACTAAATACAAACATATGCATAAACATAGAGCCACAAATGAATTCTAAAATTAAATTGTATTTGGGTGGCGGGCAGAAAATAATGTTCAGCGTTTGCTCCAAGGTCACTGGCCTTGTTCCCTTTCCCCTGGCAGAAAGGATTGTAATAGCTGCGCTGACAGATGCGTCTGACCAGCTGGGACAGGCCATGCTAGCATGTTAACCCTTTAAAGCTAGTGGAATTATATTCCATACCCCAGTCAAAATCTCATGGGAACACTTTCAAGGGTATACCATCTTCTGCTGTATTACATAGTTTTATAATACTTTTTAGTGTGTTCTTATCCTGCGCTATAATATCTACACATATCTATGTCTGTTGTATATCTTTGTATATATTTATTGTTAATCTTCAAAATTTGTATTTTGCATTAATTTCCTGTGTCAATTTACCTTTGTTTAACATTGTATGTCATATATTTGTGTATTATATGTATATTATGTCATTTTATATTTTTTCTATCCTGCAGAAAAAGAGATGACAACAATTGACCTGGATTCTGAATTTAACTAGATCAGGGTCACAATTCCTTGCCGTGTTTTAGCTGTCATAATTACATATTATGAATAATCTTTGTTAAAACAAAAGTCTAATTAATACTTACAAATTAAAAATATGGAATAAGCTATTTTTTTTATTATTTCATAATTCTAACAGCTGTCAACCAATTATACATTATAATAAAGTAAAAAAAAGCATAATAATTACACATTAAAAATAGCATGTTTATTTAAAAAATATATTATATTATAATTGCTTTATTAAATTTTATTTTATTTCTCTAAAATGTATTACTACTGTTACAATCACTCCAGACATACCAGCAACATTCATATAATTCAATAACTCATTTTAAGTTGTAATCAGCAACCTAGCAAAAAAAGATTCTGCATTCTAAGATTCTAAAAAAGGTCTAAATTCACAATAATGACAACTGACAAAATACTGTGATCTTAAGTTCTGTGGGACATTCAGTTTATAATTTTAATTTTTATCTCAAATTGAGTGTTTTTGAAGTGAAATGAACGCTTTTCTTTTTTTTCTTTCACTTTTCTCAGAACTTTAATAGCTTTTCTAGATTCGTTGTGACTAGAGAACCCTGGTGTCTTATAATTGCCTGCTGTTACAAATGCCACCCAAATGTCTCCCTAACTGTGACAACAGGCTACTGTGTATACAATTCAGCAGCAAGCATTTGCATAGGGGTCGTGGGTGGTCGTGCAGAGAAGGAAATTTTCATTAAATCTGTGTATTTGAAACAAACAACTTCCCCCTTCCTTCTGGAAGTCTCAGCACAAGCCATTAATCCCTGTGCAAGAGAGTGAGGTGAACACAAGCACAATTATGAAGGAAACAAACTCAGTCATGTGAGAGACGGCTTTTTATCAGGGTCTCGCTTCGGTCCCGACTGGGGCGGCTGATCTGAGAACAGCTGGAGAAACACAGGTCACATGGGACTGGGCTTTCCCTCCTAACAGCTGGAAAAACAAACCACCTCAGGAGTCAGTACATAACCGTACGTACGCACTCCCTCGTACAGTTACCTCAGGTTCAGCCTACACAGACGTTAAGCCACTGCATTAAAACAACAACATCAAACATTGTACAAAACCAGCCCTTAACCATCATCACATTTTCCTGAGACACTTTATAGCCACGCACCGATTAAACAGCAAACACTAATCGGTTTTAATGCACATTGACGCCGAAAGAGAGTTTCTTAATTCATACACAAATTAACAGCGTTCGGCGGTTTCACGGCTGTAAAAGTGCACAGGAAGCAGAGACATACAAAGCATTCATTTAGGTCAAGATTACTGCATGTACGTAATTTGTTAAGCCGTTATGAATGCATAATGTTCTTTGAGTGAGACTTTATAAACTGAGTCAGATCTCCTCTGGAAAACAAAACATAAATAAACATTGCTCACTTTCTAAAACTGCCTAGATCATAAAGTACATAATAAAGGGAATACTGTCACTTTATAAAAACAATGATTTCCCACTGTATTAGGAAATAATGATGACACTCAAACTGTGAAATTAACCAAAATAATGGTTGAGTTATCAGAACAGTGGTTAATGTTCTCTAAAAGTTCTGAATAAAGTTTTTTCAGTAACATTTGTAGAACATTTCTATAACGTTTGTATATTTATAAAACAAGGTTACAGAACCAAGCAGTAGCGTTCTTCTGATGTTTGGGAATAATAGCATCTACCATATTTTGCCAAGTGGGCCAAAGTAATAATGATGTTTATCACTATGGAGAGAGAGAGACAGACAGACAGAGAGAGAGAGAGAGAGAGGAGGGGGTGCTGGACACTCATCCATCACCTTTCTGCAGCACCGATCATTAACATGCAACAACATTGTTCACAGCTTATCAGAAAATTTCGGCTCATGCTCAAGGATGTCTGCAGGCACTGGATCCTGACAGATCATTCAGGCCGACAGCATCAGTGGGGTGCTTGTGTTCAGGGTGGCTATCCAGAGAACGGTGGGCTAAAGGTGGGCTAAATATAGTGAAGGTGGGCTGGATGTGGGAGGGGGTGACTGCAGGGTGACAATACTTAAAAACAAGGTGCACAGATCACACAGTGCACCACATTTGGGCATAACAAAGCTGTAATGGGGGGCAGATAAGAGTGAATGCTTAATGCAGCTAAAGATTTCAGAAGCATGCAAAGATCATGCAGAGAGTCTCAGAATGAGAGAAAAGATGAGAAAGATTCAGAACCGAGCATCATTATTCTGTTTAAAACAAGTGGAACCTAAAAACAACACGTCAAATTATAGCAACTTCGTCAACCCTCCCCACACAGACTCAAAGTGTGTGTAACATTACCCATCACATTCAAACACCAGTACCCAACCCTTGCTGTCCCCACACCTAGTTTTCATCAGCAACTTTCCCCTCTTTAACCTGCCGCATTGAAACCTTCATGGCTATTCTGTCTTTCCAAGTTCACTGTAGCTCCACTGGTAGAGCATTGCGTTATCAACACAAAAGCTTGTGGGTTCGATTCTCAGGAAACACACATGCTGATCAAATGCACACCTTAAATGCACTGTAAATTGCGTTAGATAAAAGCATCTGCCAAATGTGTACATGTAAATGATTATGCTTGCACACCCAAATGTATCCACATTTCCTTCTGCACTAGGTCTCCTCTGGTGTAGCCTTTAAACTGCATTCAGCTGGTATAGTGTAGCTCTGTGGCCCACACTGTATGTGAGTGGTTACAGCCGTTGCTACAGCATCTTCAACAGGCTCAGTGGCTCCTACACTTGCTGGTTGTTGTAAAACTGTGAATTCCTTGTAAAATTCTCTCGTTCTGCTCCTTTATTCAAAGATTACATGTTTGGATTCCTCCCACTTTCTTTCCAAGCGTCTCATTGCATTGACTTAAATCTGAGAACATTCCTCGGAACCTTCTGTGACATTCCGTTGGCCAAAAGCGCACGGCTTTCGTCAGCTTTAAATGATTTACATTTACTTCCACGGACATTTGTTTTCTGTCAGTCTCCGTATCCAAACACAGGCTGACGTGAGCCCATGTTACAGAGGTCATAGGTCAAATGAGTTTAAACCCATTATATGCTTAAACAAAAGGGGCTTTTTCTCTAATCAGAAACTATTTACAAATTACGAGAAGTGCACATCTGTAGAGAAGATCGTCTAAAAACAGTTGACTGGTAATGGGTATGTTATTACAGCCATTCCCAGCAACAACTTATCAGACAAATTTCTCCTATCTAGGCCTGGGGAAATTTCATAAGTTAAAACACATTCAAACCATTAGACAAGTACCACACTTAACCCCTGTCTCGAGCAATTTATGTCATTCCCTAAACGCGCAATGAATTAATAGCATGTTTTCAAAACATTCCGTCTGGCCATGCGAGCTTGTGCATGCATACATGCATGTGTGTGCTGAACGGACATTGGTAGTTCTCTCCTGCTGGCCAGATGTGCTGGTGAGAGATGCCTTCACCTCTGCACAGACGCGTGGCACTGGGAGTTGTGGAGTGACATGGATCCTGACAGGAATCTGGCTGTCATGAACACACACTTTTTTTACCCTCCTCTGCAAATGTTTGAACACGTGGAGGACACACACAACTGTGGAAGTCTAGATGTGCATGTGAATTCATACCGGACATTAGAGTATTTTAAAATGACCACACATTAAATGCATTGTGTGTGCAGGCAGGAAGTGAACACATTTTTGTCTACAGACTTTTTTTTAATTAACATCAGGATTTTAGTTTGGAATTTATGTGTTTCTTTTAATTTTTTATACCATGTTAATCACCTTTTTGTCCTCCCTTTATATGACTATTATATGAATTTGAAATGGTCTTTCAGTCATTTTTTCTAGTGTGCGTGTGTGCAATTTAATACTATTTAATAATGTTTTTCATTACAATAATTAGAATGGTAAATTTAAATGAATTTCAGAAATCCGAAGAATGTGGTGTGTCTCACTTTGGTCACCAACATGGTCACCAATTAGCTAACATTTAATGATTTAACACATTTAATGATTAGTGATAAAGAAATACAGTAAATTAAGACATTTCTTGTTATAACTTTTCCCGGTTTTACATTTTTAGATCCCAAAACTCACTGTGATCTTTAGTCATTTAAACTATACACTGTATTCCCTTCCTCTGTCAGTATAATCAGTCAGGAAGCATTAAATAGAAGTGAGATGTAAAGATACCACATGTCTGACACACAAGACAGACAGCTGGTGGAAAACAGAGCATGCGAGGATAACGAAGTGAGAGAGAGACACGCTTGTAAAGTCGCATCCTGTGTGGTAAGGGATCAAATCCACTCACATCATCTCTCAGGAACTGGACCCTGATGAAACATCCCTGAGATCTGCTCTCATAGAGCTCTTTAAATTGCCGTTCTTGCTCAGCGCTACAGCAATTCATGTAACCCAAAGCTGTGTGTATAAGAGGACAAGTTCCCCCAGTGCTGCTGTAACATGTCTAACTACAGGAGAAAAGAACAGAGACTCTGATGGCTTTAGCAGAGTTCAGTGTTTTTATAGTACATCCAGTGTAACGCACGGAGTATCACGTTTTGAAAAGAGAATACACAGAGGCGTCATTTATTTCATATTTTTGACCCGTACTTCAGTTTAAAGTGAAATACTGCCAGTCAAATCTGTCGGACTCTGACGGGTGAAGGTGTGAAAATCACACAGGGTCACAATTAGACGTGTGGCTTCCGATCGGCCTATAATAATATTTGAATACCAAACGCTATCTCCTCTGAGACGACTGCTTTATGGCTAATGGGGGGTTCTACACACTGGTTAAGCAGTTTGTGTGCTTCTCGGCTCCTCCACAAAGGCCGCTGGGATACGTACAGCTTTTGGACACATGAAGGTCACGGGCGTAAAACAGGCTAATGGCTTCCACAAATGGCGATTGACTCAACAGCACCCCCCGCCAGATCTCCAAACTTTTGTTGGATGCCCACGGACAGCCTAACTGTAACCGGGGCCTGACAGCAGCACGATACATCAGTAAGAAACTTGCCTTAAATCGGAGACCCAAAATGAATCCTCTGACATCACTGTACAATAATTAAAGTACAGAGTGGGATGAGGGAATAAAGTGGCCTGGGGTGCCGACAGTTCCTTGATACATGAAAAATGGTCCGGAAACTCATTCTGAAAGCGGGGGCCTTAGAGCCATAAAGGGACGTCTGGGGCTCTGAAGTTGTGTCCAGTGAATATTTCAAATTGAAAAGTTTTTTCCTCCCTAATTTTCTGTCTGGCAGCCCTTTCCTTTTGCATAATTTAAGGGCTGTTTCTAAGGAGCCACGGGCACGAGTATGAATCAGTCCCCGGGCCCTGACTTTTTTTATTGCAGTGCAAATACATGGAGCCGCCACAAGACATGCTGTTCCCTGGTGAAAATCTGTTGTCATTTATTTCAAGTGTAAAACAACCTATGCTTAAAATATCACTGAATCCTTCAACGGTGAAGCTAAAACAACATGAGTGTGTGGAGTTTGAGCTGTGTTAGAGCACTAAACAAGAAACACACTTTCTAAGATATGAGATGCCATTATTGTAGCCCACCTGCCTTTCCAGCTGGGTGGTCCATCTGACTAGAAACTAATAGTAAAATTTTAAAATGGTGCAATGTCATTATTCAATGTCAAAATTGAACATGAAACACAATGCACTTTTATAATTCAGTTAGGAGTTAGCATATGATAAATTAATGAATATCTTTAACTTATTAATATAATAAATTACATAATATAATGATATTAATATAAATAATATATTGGTCAAGAATCACAAATATCACAAATTCAGTTATAATAAAGTTATAATAAGTTAAGTTAAAGTTAAAGAGTGGATTCACATGCATTCTGAGTCATAAACAACAGAGAACATTTAGCAACGTACCGCAGAGAGAGAAAACTGCGAACAGTTCAGTTGTGTACATCATTGAACATCTTGCATGTCCTGTCAGAGTCTTTAAGTCAATGGAAAATAATGACTAATCTGCTTAACAATAAAAACAATAAAACATTACTTTGTTGTGTGACATGATATCATAATATATAGTTCTATTGAGGACTTTTTCTGAAATAAAAGTCATCTCACAACAAAATCCGCTTATCTGCAGGTTTATGAAGTGTATTTTAGACTTCATTCACAATGTATATTGAAGTAAGACATATAACAAAGTGCATTATGGGACAGGTCACAGTATCATGTTGGAAAGCCTGTAAGCAGTACATCATCATGTTCTGTTCCACTCCATTTAAAGTGGTTAGTGATTTTATATGTACCTGTAATATTGATGTGATGAAATGCTGCAGCTTCCCTCTTCCTGACACATTACACTCTGCTTCCATATTCGTCTGTGAACGGGAACATACAGTACATGTAAAAATAGCAGGTCAACACGCATGCTGAGAGTAATCACATACACACACACACACACACACACACACACACACACACACACAGGAATGCACATGTGTGCTTAGGCTGTATATACTCTAAAAATACAAACGTACATTCACACAGTCTGTTCACAGACACACACACACACACACACCCAGAAGGATGGATGATTATTTAAGCATATCAGGTCCTAACCTTCCTGTGGGACTTTTGAAACAGATATCACAGGCAGCCGGTGTGTGTGAGACTGAACTGTCAGAGTCCATCGCTCAGCGCTATAGTTTTACCCAGAGTTTTCTTTTATAGTGTATTACTGCCACTTTTAATGTTTCAGGGAGTGTAAAACACTTTCTACATTACATTACAGTCAATATATACTCCATCTTACTCCTGAAGTATATATGTAGTATTAGGTCATATTTAAAAGCTCATTTTGAATACACTTGAATTTGTGCATTTGCCAAACACATTTCCGTCCTTTCACTTCCTGGGAATTTAACTTTTATCTTGATGTTCCTCACCTTCCGTTTGTTATCAGCTGAGCTGCAGGGACACAGGAGCAAATTTGGTAAATGAAAATTATTTTACTAATAAATCGGCAGAATTATGTTCAATTGAATCCATAGTCACAAAAAATATCACAATAATAAGTTGCAATCTGCAACAAAAACAGGAGACTGGCTCTACAGATGTAAAAAAAATGCTATCATTAATATCACCCTGGCACTACCCACAGCGTGACTAACAAGCCTGTCCACTGGTCAGGCTCAATAAACCACAGCAAGTCCACCAGCCTGACACCTTCACACCAAAGCACCCGGGGCCCATTTAGGCTTAACATGTGATTTCTTTAACAAAGTTCCAGTGGTTATCACAACATCACACCCAGCCTGCTTAATATTGAGGTTTCTGTGACAATGTAGCACCCAGTGTGTCAAATATTCAAGTTCTTATGACGGTGTAGCACCCTGAGCACTGTGCCCTCTGATTCTCCTGCTGTGACATCATCACACCAGCGCTCCATTGGCCAGTTGTCATCAGGTCATAGATATTGTGTGGATAGATGAACAAATGGCCGCAGCAGTGTTTGTACATGTGTGGCTGTGTTTATGTATGTGCATTGCTATGGCCTCAGAAATGCCTGGATATCTAAAACGCAACGTGTATTGCTGATTTGCTCCGTGCCGATGCTCACAGATCTCGGCTTAAACTACATGTGTCACTCTGGTTTGTATTTGTGTGTGTCCAATGCAGATTTCACTGAAACAGGAACCATGTCCAATCTTCTGGTATTCGGCTGGTACGCCTTTCTCTGCCTGTCTGCGGACCGTAGCTCCCGGTACTAACAATGGAAGCACTGTTACTGTTCACGTAGGCCAGACAGCAAACGTACAGCTGTAAACACACTGTCCTGCCGTCAGACAGCTGATGCCCTTTAGAAATGATCTTGAAATAACACCAGCAATTTAATCTTCTTAACACCAAAACAGTGAAATCAGGGCTGTCATTTTAACACATATTTGCAATCTATTAAATATGAATTCATTAGCCACAAAAATGTAAGGCTCTCTTATAATCAGCAAACATATGCGACATATATGCAACTGACATATGCAATTAATTTATTTATCAGCATATCGTTATTAATTCATCTAATCTATTATCTAATGATCTAGTCTGAAATTTCTAAAAGAAACATTCGTAACTTACGTAACTCTTCGAAAGTAGCTGAATACACTGCCATAAAACGCCGCACTCTGTCTCAAATCAGCTACAAACACTCGTTAGCCAAGACGCTAACATTACAGAGGCCAGAAGTGACACCTTAGTCCAGGGTTTAATTTTGAGGAATAGCGGGTGTTAGAGAAACACATGATGTAGCCAGTTGTTTTGGGGGCAGTTGGGCCTGATCATAAAGGCAGGTTTTATTAGCTGTTGCTTGATTTGTTCCTGCAGACTGTGGCGAGAGCTGCTAAATCAATACGTACAGCTGTTCCTCCCGCTCGGCCTCTCAGCTCACACAGCAGGTGTACAGCCCACAACGGCTGTCACACACACCCGCTCACATAACAAATAATAACGGCCTCCACACACACGCACCATCCATCACTGTTATGGCCCGGCCCGGGAGACCCATACGCACATACACACACTCTGCAAAGCGCTAAGCTACACACCCCGCTACACAAATTGTCTGAAATGGTCACATGCACAAACTCGACTAGGAACAGAGTGTGTTTGTATGTGCATGTGTATGTGGACGCTATGCACACAAACAAACAGGTAGAAACACACACACACACACATTCAGTAAACACACAGGGACTATCTATCATGGTTATGGCTTTTCTCCACTCCAATGGTGGAACCTGGCAGGGGAAAATGTTCCATGTACTGCAGTGAGCAAGTCATTCCTCAGTCAGTTTGGCTCTCCCTCTCCAGATTCTGCTGCAGCCTGGGACTTTTGAACAAGAAGAGCAAAAGCTAATGTTAAATACATTTATGCACATGTAAAAGAAGCCAATAAGATTGCGTAGTGAAAAACAATTAGTCTCTCCAAACAGCAAGACTCCACATCTGGTGTAACTCAACCTGTGGCTGTGTGAGTGAGGGGGGGGGCTGGGAGAGAGGAATTCAACAGGTGATGGCGGCCATGTTGTCCCAGACTTCCAGACACAAACACAGCAGCAGCATACAGTAGACTGCTGGAGAGGATGTGAATAGGGCGACTGGTAGAGACAGATGCCAGTCAGAGGCAAGAAAATA
>JAZGTJ010018955.1:0-11158 GCA_036877575.1 Botia almorhae | reverse complement strand
ATAGAACCAAAATCCTACAGGATTCCTGCAGGATTTTTTTGTAAGGGCTGCCATCTTCACAGCTCGCAGTACGGGTTCAGGACTATGAGACTGAATAACCACTATCACCATGACATATTTACCTGTAAATAAAATTCAAAAATTTTAGTGTCCCTTTGCAAATGTCTTTAGTTAAATAAGTTTACCCTTCAGAAATGTGCTCAAACCAACTTTGTTAATAATGTTGATGGTTTGCTCTTCATTTATGTTGTGCTTGGGCTGTACTGAAATGTGTTGCGTGGCATCATTATTTTACGTAGTTGTAGATTAAATCTAAATTTAAACTGCAATCCGTAACTTTGCCTCTCCGCCATCTCTGTTTGAAACATAACGTTGCAGATTACGTTACGTAGTTTTTTCTTATGTTAGTCAAATAAAGCCAAACTGACTTTTACTGGGAAATCGGACCAGACAGCTTACATTATAAACCATTATTGTAAGATTACGTTTTAAGGAGCTTAAAGCTTTAAACTGAAAATTTTGTTATGTACTTAATAAAATATAAATAACTTGTATATTCTAACCGAAAGAAAACGAATTGAAGCTTTAAAATAAAAAACGCAAGAAAATGGTTTATTTAAATAAACAAAGGACAACTGTACGCAAAAAGCAACAATCAGCGAGATTGATTATATTTAATAACCTATCCTTGAAAAGTTTTAAACATCGAATTAAATAGCTTAAATTTAAGATCTATCTTTGTAGACGGCAGAGGACATAGTCCCTAACACACGCCAAATCTAACGTTAAATCAGGACTATGGCATGGTTTTCCTGTTGGCACGCTGTTAACGCCACTGACATGAAAGTTGCCCGCCTCGTCCAGAATAAGGTGTTGTGATCAGATTGGACCTCACTGTCCCCTGCACTCAGACTACAGGCACTCGTTAACGGAGTCGCGTTGCCTGTTCCTAGTCTTCTGATAACAAACTCTGACTTCCCATTTGATTTTTGACACTTGTTCCCCTCACGCAACTGGCTGGATAACTGGCGGACATCGTATTTTTTCGACGCCCATAAAGCCCGTTTCTTTCATTCCTTGTACAGATCAAAATCGCGGCATTTTTTCTCCGAACACGTAAACTAACAGCTGACCGGACATGAACGACTTTGTTTCAAAATAAAAGCGCGACATCTCTTCTGATGATGATGTTTTATGTATCAAAGACATTGATTTATCTATAATTTGTTCTGAGTGATCGTAAATATTGTTAGTCAAATACGAAGATACAAGTTAGCAAATAGAAATAGAAAATATTTTATATACATGTTACAAGCATGCACTATGAGCATTGGTTCAAAAAGAAATATAATAATAATTATATGGGACTTAGCACTAAGAAATCGACGTATTTAAAGCTCTTTATGAAAACATTTAACTTTCATTTCATCACCTTACATTTTTATTATTTTAATTTAGGTGGTGTCTTAATATCATTAATTAATACACATTAATACCTTATTGTAACAGTATGTCTCAGTATGAACAGTAGAACAGTATGTGTTCTGCGAAATACCGCCACCTGCTGTACAAATTATGTTTTGCACAGGTGAGAAAATAAGTCAAATCTAAAATCCTATCAGGATGAAATGTAACAACCCACTCTAAGCACAGTATCATTAACCACGTCATATTCTACAGCTTGAACATGTGTCTAATGCACATTCCCATGCTCCTTCCTCAGATTATTCACAATGTCCACTGGTCTCCTCTTTATGCAATTGGAAAACTACTAGCACCGTTTCTGGAGCACCATAGGCATTCTGTTATAAATGTTCATGCAACATTGAAATCCATGATATGTATACCAATAGTGTGTCTAGACCAGTGGATTTATTTTTACTGGGCCCCCATTGTCCACAACAATGGACAATTTCAACTAAATAAAATATTCTAGAGTTTAGCATAACTAAAAAGATGTATATTCATGTAAAATGACCAATTACATTGGTTACATTGCATTATATCTTATATTAATTCCTGTAAATTCTATTTTCTTCTCTTGTTATATTTTAAGTAATTTTAAGTTATCAATAATATTCTCAACTTCTGGTGTGGCAGCCGGGTCAACCTTAAAGACGTGAAAAGTACATCTGAGCCGGTATATAAGCCTGTGACAGGTGATGTACTTGCAAAATTGAATTTAAACCAAACCCCAAGTTACTTATTGGGTCATTCCATGTCAACTCAACCAAAGGGTTTTTTGATTTTTAAAATATTTTTACAGAAGCAAGACCAACAAAAATAGTGATGATGCCAAAATATTAAATGCCTTGTTTACTGAGTAATCCACTAATCTGTAGAGAGAGATAAAATGACAACTTTCACTAGAACTAGACTTTTAAACTATTAGTAAAATATGTTGACTGTAGCAATCCTTGTTACATTACATGCCAATAGTGACGGTTCAAAAAAGAAAAAAGCATGCTTTCTCTTCTTTTTACGAAGTTTACAGGCCTGTAACCAAAGGCAATTTAGAGGTATCTGAATGTTCTTTTAAATTGTCATTCCTAAGCAACTAAATGAACTATAAAACTGAAACACTAGCCAATTTAGTGTTGGAGGTTTCATGGCTAAGTTTGACCATCCTGGTGGCCAATCTTCATTGATTGCACATTCCACCAGTAAGAGCAGAGTGTGAAGGTTTAATTAGCAGAGTAATAGCACAGTTTTGCTTAAAATATTGCAATGCACACAACATTATGGGTGACATATCAGAATTCAAAAGAGGACAAATTGTTGGTGCACGTCTCGCTGGCACATCTGTGACTAAGACAGAAAGTCTTTGTGATTGCTGCTGTTTTGAAGGCAAATGGTGGTCACACCAAATGGATTTCTCTTTTGTTCATTCACTGCATTTTGTTCATTTATGAAAATAAATGTTTAACACTTCCATTTTTTTGAAAGAATTCTTTGTTTACAGCATTTTTTCACACCTGCCTAAAACTTTTGCACAGTACTGTCTATATTATACTGTATATATATCTTTTGCATGTTTGTGTGCATTAAACATGAAAGGTTTAGGTTAAGTAGTTGTTAGTTGTCATTCAACCATAGTACACATGGGGATTAATTAAATTAAATGTAAAGAAATTCATGTTTAATAATGTAACATTTCAAACAGACAATGTCCAACTAAGTAACAGATTTACTGTCAAATGTTTATCAACATAGTGAACCAGATTTTATTAAGAATATGTTGATTTCTATCAATCAGATTGTAGGACTAGGTTTAGAGTCATATGTTAGGTTTAGGATAAGGTAAAGGACTTCTATATCAACCTATTGACCTTTATCACAACGGAATTGATATCTGGAAGTGCTCGCCAAAGCAGTGTATCGATTCTTCCGGTTTGGCTAGCAAAACAGTGGCACCAAAATTCGCCAACACATTGCCAAAATTTGGCCAAGAATATGTGGTTCACTTGGTGAATTATAATACCAAAGTGAAGCTGGACAAGGGATACGTAATACAGACAAAAAATTAATAAAGCTTGGTCTGCTGAATATTAGAGCTCTCTCTACAAAAGCTTTTTGGTTTATGATATGATCACAGATCAAAACCTAGCTCTGCCTGACAGAAACATGGCTAAAACAGGACGATTACATTACATTAAATAATTTATATTTATTTTTTTAAATGACTGCTATAAAAATAAAACTGCTATAAGCATGAGCCGGATGCAGGGGCGCCGCTAAGGGGGGGAAAGTTAGGACAATTCTAAGGGCCCACACCCTTTAGGGGCCCCAGAGATCTGCTTTATTAGTAATAACACTACTAGGTGGGCCCAACCTCATATTTTGTCAGAGGGCCCAAAATTGCGAGCGGCGCCCCTGGCCGGACGCATTGGGTTTGGCTTGATGACATTGGCTTTATAAATGTTAATGACACCAATATTCTGCAGCAGAGCAAAGACATCTCAGATCATTATCTAGTGTCTTGTAAAATACATTTATCTATGACTGCAAAATACAGTAAAACAATAAATTCTACCACTAAAGATTCTTTCAACAAAAACCTACCTGCACTGTCTTCATTCCTTAACGTAACAGATAACTCTGAAAACCTTGACAGCGCAACAGAAAATGTTAACATAGCTCTGAAAGAGCAGCCCGGAAAATGGAACACAACTGGAAGCAAACAAAAATGGAGGTATTTCGGATAGCATGGAAGGAGAATGTGTCAAATTATAGCAAGGCCTTTAAACCACAGACTTATTTCAAATTTACCTTTTTTCTGTGATATCTTCGTAGATATGCTCATTCTTGGAAAGAAATGGTATCTGTGAGAATTTCCACTCAAGATTCAGGCCATATCATAGTACACAGACTGCTCTCATCAGAGTGACAAATGATCTGCTTTTGTCAGCCGATCATGGCTGCATCTCTCTTCTAGTATTACTCGACCTTAGCGCAGCCTTTGACACTTTTGACCACTGCATTCTACTAAATATGTTTGAAAATTATGTTGGCATTAATGGAACTACACTGTCATGGTTAAAATCATATTTATCTGACTGATTCCGGTTTGTTGCTGTGAGTGAAAAGGTGTCATACCAATCATAAGTACAATATGTAGTACCGCAGGGCTCAGTGCTTGGGACCATTCTTTTCACTCTGTACATGCTAGTTTTCATTGTTATGCTGATGATACTCAGCTATACATTTCTTCTAGGCCAAACAAGACTCATAAATTTACCAAACTAACAGAATACATAGTCAATATCAAAACTTGGATGACTAGCAACTTTCTGCTATTAAATTTAGATAAAACAGAAGTTTTACTTATTGGACAAAAACCCCCCACATGCAACAACATAGAACACTGCCTCTTGATGGATGCTCTATAAAGCCTGCTTCATTAGGCAATAATCTGGGTGTCATTTTCGATAACAATTTGTCCTTTGAAAGCTACATTTCCAATATTTGAAACTGCATTTTTTCATCTTAAAAATGTTCTTCTTTGACATCTTCTTCACGTTCACTGTTATCTAAAAATTCTGGCCAACCCAGAGTTTAAAAAAAGTGCTGGTGGTAATCCTTCTCGTGTTTGGAATTCCAAACTTTGGAATATTCTTCCCAGTGTTGACTGAGAGGTAGATACATTATGTCATTATTACTCAAATCCCTTAAGGAATTATTATTCAAGTCTGTCTTCCTCAGAAGGCGCCCGCCTGTCCTCCCAAGAAGGTGCCCGCAAGTCCTCCCAAGAAGGCGCCCGCCTGTCCTCCCAAGAAGGCGCCCGCCTCAGCAGCGTCCCAGAAGGCGCCCGCCTCAGCAGCGTCCCAAGAGGCGCCCGCCTCAGCAGCGTCCCAGAAGGCGCCCGCCTCAGCTGCGCTCCTGGCGCCTATTTGTAGAATTGGCAGAATGGCGCCGGCTCCAGGGCTCCCTCCGGTCGGCGTGCCGGGTTTCCCTCCGGTCGGCGTGCCGGGTTTCCCTCCGGCCGGCGTGCCGGGTTTCCCTCCAGTCGCCGTGCCGGGTTTCCCTCCGGTCGGCGTGCCAAGCCACAAGCCAGGAGAGAGGGGTCCTTCACAGTTTCCCGGTTCTTCTGGTGGTCAGCCCGGGGCTGGCCTGTCCACGACCCCGAAGACTCCCAACCTGGCTCGTCATCCCATTCCACCCTCATGTTTTTCCCAGACTGTGTCTCCAGTTATTCCTTTGTGTTATAATTTAGTTAATTCCCTTTCAGTGCCCTACCTTTGTTCTGTAATTCTGTTAATGCCCTTGCTATGTCCTTGCCTTCTGTTTTGCCCGCCTTGTTGTCTGTCGTCCCTGTCCTGTCTAGAGTGTCTCCGGTCCTGTCTAACATCTTGTCCTTGTTGTTAAATGTTATGCCTGTCCTGTCTGGTGTCCTACTTGTTTTGTCTCATGTTTTGTTCCTGTCTGGTCTTTCTTTGTCTGCATGCCCTTGTGGTTTTAGTTCTTGCCTGTCTGTCTTGTCTGTCGAACCCCCCTTCCCAGTTGGCCGGTGGTCCGTGGGACGCCCAGGGTGCGTCCCTTAAGGGGGGGAGGGTTCTGTCAGGATCCTGGCTTCTGTCCAGTTTTAGGATCCCAATTGCCAGGATCCTGACTGTCTTGTTATGTGTCAGGGCGTGGGCTCAGACTCCGACTCATTTTGCATGTCATAGTTTCGATTTGGGTCAAAGTTTGAGTTCGCGCTCTGGGTGTGCGTTTCGTGTGGAAGCACATGGCTATTGAATATTCATTAGTCATGTGCTCTCCGGTCTCGCGTCATTACTCGCCTCCTTGTTCCCTCATTTTGGTTAATCCGCGCACCTGATTTAATTTAGTCTGTGTATTTAATGCCCTCGTGTTTGCTGTCTTGTGCCGGTTCGTTTTGTCCCATTCGGTGGTTGTCCCCGTGCCTGTTTGTTCGCGCTGTTCATCGTGTTTGAAGCCTTCGTCCTGCCTTGTGTGCTCGCTTGAGTTTTTGTCTTGTTGATTGTTTCATTGTTCTTGTGTAGTCTATTCGAGCCTTGTTTATCGTTTAGTGTTTCTGTTTAGCTTTGATTTATGTTCATTACTATTCTAGTAAATGTTATGATTTAAGTAAGTTCTTGTTTCTAGTAGTTTATTTAGTTTCTTGTTTCTAGTAGTTTAATTTGTATTTCTTTCTGTTTTTACCTTACATCTGATTTGTTTAATAACTGTCTGCATTTGGGTTCTTCCCCCTCTCAGAAACCCTGACACAAAGCAGGTTTACTACAGGTTTACCCTTCAGAGTTAGCTAAAAACAGCAGGTAATTTTTTACTGTAATTTTTACCATGTGTATTTTTTTGTTTAAAGGAACTGATGTTTTTTGTACTTTTTTCAAAGAGTGAAGGACTCTTTTTAAAAGGACACCCGCTTGGAGCCACAGGTACACTTTACAGTTAAAATGGTAGAGTAAAGTTCTGTAGCCTAACTTGAATACACCGTAAATTGCTTTGGATTAAAGCATCTAACAGACTTACTTTTACATTTATTTTAGCAGACGCTTTTATCCAAAGTGACTTGACTAGATGTGTAAATATAAATGACTTAGCCTTTCGGAAAAACAAAAATAGTGCTTACGGTAATGAACTTGAAATTTGCACTGACAAAAGCACATAAAATGTTTGTATTGTGACTATTCTGTGACCTTCAAAATTATTGTCTGTGCTAATCAACAGCATGTCACAGAAGCCAGTGTTGGAGATAATTTGTATTAAACCTGAAAGTTATCACCCGAACTCTTGGTATCTGTGTTTAGTTCTTACTGCCAGTGGGGGGAGATATTTCTCTTAACTTGTGAATCAGCTTAGTACATGGTCACTACAGCTGGTCCAAGTTAATCATACTTAACATGTGGTGAAATGTTAAACTGTTTTGTTAATCAGGTCCAGTGTGAAGCAGTGTGCTCTTTATTACAAGAACTTATTTTATCCTTGTCACTTTTTCCTCACTGAACATGTAGAGATGTAGAGATCTGGTTAAAGAGGTTAAAGATCAACTGACATCAGTCATCAGTTTAGATTTAGTCAGAAATATGTATCCACTCAATTCATTCCTCTGTGTGGTGGTCTAATTGTTTTTTTATTTTGGAACATGACAAATCTGTTTCATTTCTCTACTCACAGTGTTTTTTGCTTAATTGCTTAATGTTGACAGTTTAATGGTCTTCTCAAGCTCTTACACAGGGAGTTAAGAGTCACAAGCTTGCGCTGGCTGCCTGAAAAGGTCTTCTAAGTCCCTTATCCTCTTGAGGTAATGTGCAAAACTGAAAGAAGTTTAACCTGACAGGATAAAATGCTGAGCCTAAGCGTTAACACTGACTTATGCTGAGGGATTAAGGTGGAGTGTTAAGTTAGAGGCCATCCATGCTGTGAGGAGAACAATACTGAATACAATATTGATAAAAACAGTGTGTATAGATAGGTGTGAAACTGGAGTGTGCACAGGAGGCTAATCATTACCAAACCACATCCCAGGATGAGCATGTTATAAAGTAGAATATGAAATTTTAAATAATATGAAAATAGGCTGCAGGTATAGTAGAATACTGTGTGATAGTACAGTAGAATGAATGTATAATTTAATGGTACCAGCTTCAGCAATGCGTTGGGTTTCTGATTTGATGAAATTCTTTTTCATCTGTTGATCATATAGGTTTAATTAATTAGACTTGGTCATATGCTGCCACCTAATTATAAAATTATAGTTATATAATCAAGATTGCTTAATCAGACATAATTAAATGTCATTTACTTTGTGGTGGGGAAACTAAGTGAGGCAGCACTTGGCAGCAAAAATACTTTACTAGATTACTAATAGCAAAAATGTACCATAACACACCACTTTGTATTACCTGGTTTCTTTGTAAATGTATTGTGTTATTCTTTGATGCTGATTCTTTGGTATCATTTAGTGCTATAGTGTACATCAAAGTGCTGTGTTTTTGCCATCTGATCCATCACTGCACAACAATATCACCATAGTCCTTTTTTAAGAAACTGTTTACAAAACAATATGCTAGCCAGCATGGTGTTTAAAGTTGGTTTAGAATTTATAATAATTAGATGAATAATTAGTGTTCCTGTAGCTCAGTTGGTAGAGCATTGTGTTGGCACCGCAAAGGTCATGGGTTTGATTCTCAGGGAACACACCATTACTAATAAAATGTATACTTTGAATGTACTGTAAGCCGTTTGGTTATGAGTCGAAGTTGTTCCTGACTTACTCACTGAACTGCAAGACAGCATATGTTGGTATATAGATATAAACTTTGTCTAAAAACTTTGTAATAATTGCCCATGTCACAGAAGCACCAGGCTCCACCCACATGCAACGTTCCCTGTCACCTGAATTTTAATCACCCGTACCTGGCACCAATCAACAGCACTATAAAAGCACACTCCACAGCCTCATTGTCCGGTCTCCACTATGGATACGGACTCGTCTCCATGCTCTACTGCCTACCTGCTTAAGTTTGTCTATGTTCCTCTGATCTTCTTCACGTTCTCCTGTTCGTGTGTTGTGCTCCATTGAGTCATCATCTCCATCATCTTTGCCAGCTCCTGGATTACCACTGTTTGTATCCTTATTCAGATATCTGTCAATACACTACTGGAAATTTACTTGCTATTGTACTTACCTGTTTACCATCCATTACATACCTGTAAATATATACGCCTGTCGGTTAAACTAACATCTCTGGGTTGAGTCTGTATTCTGTTACAGCTCAGTAAATCTTGGCAACTTCTTACCCTACAAATACCTGAAATATTTGCCCCAGTTCTAACAAAGGACAAAATAAAGGAAGTGCTATGTTGATTAAAACACACCCCTATTTTAAAATCCCACTCATTTATTTTGTCATTGTCTGCTGTAGCTCTGTTATAAAGCTTGGATTTGACAGATGGCCTGACTTTACCCCACTTGCCTCATACTGTTTACTTCCCTCACAGGTAAACAGGCTGACTGCACCATTGTGATGGCTGACTTACATCTTCTGGCCATGATGACATTAATCCACAAACAGTAAATTTCCATGATTGATGATCATTAATGATGATTGATGATCCAATGCTTAAAATGCACTGTATTAATGCTTTGTATTGATAGTGATTACGTTATTACTTTACGTTCTGGTTAGAAAATGTAACCTTTCATCTTGAATCACTTCAGCACTGCAATCCAGGTGACTTGTTAAAGTCTGCTCATCCACACCACATGCTTTGAAATATAAAGCTTTTCTCCATCATTTGATGATCATTTCTCATTATTACTGCATTTAATAAATTCCTACATCAGTAGGAAATGCACACAAACATCTCTTTCAAACTGTGAGTAAGTTTCTGTGGGCAGCTTTCTTTGGCTTAAGCCGGATGTTATTTTCTCTAGACAAACAGTGCTAATGCAAATATAATTTTTTTGAATAGGTCCAAATTTGCATAGAAGAAAGCCATGTTTGCCCTGAATGACAATTACTTAATTTGAATTCTAAAATGTAATTCTGTATTGTATAGCCAGTCAGGTGTTCATACTGCTGAGATTTTTGAATCAAGAGTCCATCTTTAAGCCATAATGTTGGTAACTGCCATCACCGCAGCAGCATTTCAGATTAATCTGCTGTCAGGGATGACCTCTGACCATGTGCAATCCATTCCAGCTGACCGATCTCTGTGGATAAAAAGATTAACGTTGACATAACATTAACATCACCATATCCCGGCTTTAGCTACATCATACACACAGCATTAGTGTATATTTCTGGTTTATCTGTGAACACCTGGAGTACAGTTGTTACAGTATGTACAGTAAACTAATATAAGGTGACTTTATGAAAAAATAATATGACAAGGCTCAAGACAAATGCGATTTTTTCAATGTTGACGCCAACATGATGCTTAAAAAAACCATTGTCCAAAATCCAAATTAGGCTAATAGCCTTTAATGCTTTCTCTGTTGCTGAGTCAAAATTCGAAAAATACATGCTTTTTATAATCCCGTGGAATTGTGATTCTCTAGCGATTTGACTCGACCTCTATTCTAACCTCTGTTATCTGTCCTTCTGTGGACCTCTACATTTACCTTAGGTGCTTTGACTGCAAGTCCATTTGAAAATTAGCCACTCTTTCAACAATAATCCATCATAACAGGAAACAGTTTTAGTTTAATCCTTGCAAGCCGAACCCATTTAAGGTCAAATTTAATAATCATCTCATGGGATGTGCATGTGTTCAAATAGGGCAGAAGTCATATCAGATGTTGTATAAATATTAAAGAATTCTTTGCCACCAATTTGCCACCAAAATGATGATTTCATAATTATAGATGTTCTTAGTTTGTTAGCTTGTTTTCTCGTTTAAAGGCACTTTTCCGAGGAAAACTTGACAGGAGGCAAAGTCAAACTGTAACAATTTAAAAGATGCTGAAATAGTTATTTTCGAGTGATTATGACATCACATTATATTGAGGAGTCTATTGGTCTGAAAAGTATGTGCATTAACAATTTTTGTTATAGTAAAGCTAATTTTCAAAGGACTTTCCATACATCGTGTTAATAATGTAATTAAAAGACCCTTTCTTCAACGAGCATGAGCAAAACATATAAAATTTAGTCTAACTGTGCGTTCACACCGCCGGCGGCGAGAGCGT
>JAZGTJ010018954.1:0-11159 GCA_036877575.1 Botia almorhae | reverse complement strand
GATTTGTGTATGACGGTAAGTATGTGATTTGTGTATGACGGTAAGTATGTGATTTGTGTATGACGGTAAGTATGTGATTTGTGTATGACGGTAAGTATGTGATCTGTGTATGACAGTAAGTATGTGATTTGTGTATGACGGTAAGTATGTGATTTGTGTATGACGGTAAGTACGTGATTTGTGTCAATCTGATGAAGTTGTTATTAAAGAATGCTGTTAGCTACAACACAAAGTGTTTTATTGTTTATGGTTGCCATCTCAACTTGTCATTGTAATATTGGATTTATAAATCTTTCAAACAGCCCCCAGACCTCACAGGATTGTGGAAAATCACAGGCAGTAAAGCACACATCTTCAGAGAATCTTCAGAGATATTAGGCTATATGAAAGCCTTGCCTTAGTGGACAGCAGTTTGCACAATAGACAATTGAGATGTGTCTTGCAGTCTTTGTGGAATGTCTGTATTATAACACTGAGATCTCTCTAAGCCCCGCCCCCACCAACATCCCTGAACACGCACACACTCCCACAAGAGACACACAGCTCTGATGAATTGATTGACACCATTTCCCATCTGCCAGTGCTGTCTGAGAGAGTGAGATACTGAGAAAGGAATACAGCGATGATTTCTGCTGTATTTCTAGAGACACACAGACCTGCAGGGATCAGCCGTGAGGATTTTTCTGACAACACTTCAGATTTCTTTGTGTTCTGGCTACATTTTCACTGCAAAAATGAGTTCTTTACCATACACTAATTTAAATAAAGTGACAAAAGCATTTTACATAAGATTAAATCATCTTTGAACATAAAACAGCTTACAAATAGCTTATTTTTAACTTTCATTGTATAACCCAATCAGAACACTTTCTCCATGACAACACTAACTAGCACATGCCATGCTAAACACTATTACAGTAAAAACATTAAAAAGACACATCAATGTGATAGATCAAATCTTTCTTTTTTTTAATCTAAGGTTTAAATACAAGCTTTTGACACATTCACTAAAAACTAACTAAACTGATTTGAGTGTGAAGTGTTAATTCTAGTTTAGCAGTAAGTAGACTAACCAGACAGACAGACAGACAGTTTTAGGGCTGTCTTGAACGCAAATGTTATTCTATCACATTTCACCAGATTAAATCACCACGACTTGTCTTACTGGAATGTGATGTAAATAACATTTGCTCATGATACATTTGCTCAAATAAAAACAAAACTGAACAAATTCTGTGATGTGTTTAAATCCACTGCTGAACACAACTAACAGACAAATGAGAAACACTAGTTAGTTTAAAAGGTGTTTTGATTTCTAAGTCTTGTGAGTCAGTGAGCTCTATAATCTAGTCCAGTTCAGTGGGGCTGTAGAGCATTACTGCAGCACTGTGAGTCAGACCCATGAATTGCCTCTTTAAATGTGCTTGACTTCACACATCTGGATCTATGTCTAGTTTCTGCACTGTTTTTATCATCTGACCAATGACTGCTGCCATGATTAACAGAAAATGCATGCAACACTTTGTAATGAAATTCAGTAAAGCACCTGCTTCCTGCAGGCCAGAGGTTTGTTAATGAGGCAGTCTAATCTGTAGGCTGTTTGCACTATAAAGAGTGATAACTTTATTTAAATACTTACTGCATTTAGCACGAGGTTTTGCATGCAAAACTGCATTGACTGTTCAGATGACGGTTCAATCTGATACACTCTGACACCTATAACAGTCTCTAGATTCATCTTAGAGAGGAAATCATCAGTTGTGTGCAGCAGTCGACGTCTTCAGCCCACCAACACCATCAATCTGACTGTGACCACAATTTCCAGCCTAGCAACCACACGCTCTTGATTATTGACCACAATGAAGCCACAGTGACTCTGCACCCACCCACATGTGTTCTCTCCTCTCCAGCAGTTTTAATTTGACACCCTGAGCCGGAGTAACGAGGAGAGAGAAGCCGCAGTGGAATTCATTAGCCGCCCCACTGCCGGGTCTCTCTTCTGCGGTAATGACACGGGAAGCTGCTGAGAGTGGAGACAGTGCAGACACCAGATGAAATAAACATGAGGCCTGTCAGCACTGAAGCTTCGGGCTAAGGGGACAGAGAGGTGGGGCTCTGATGACCTCCAGCCCCCAAAAGATCACAGCAGACACTTCCAGGACCCCTGAGCTGCATGTTATTACCGGCTGATGAAAGCAGAAACAGTGACTGTGGATGGAAGCATGTCTGTGAGAGGTGTTATGGGTCATATGATAGTGTAAGCCAGATGATTTTGTACAGTGTGTATATATTGGTGTGGTCAAAACTGTCTTACATTTACACATAAGGGCAGTAAAAACATAGTAACAATAAAATACAGAACCTGAATTTGTTCTTGAGGGTCTAATGTAGAATTACAGTTTACCATCCACATTAGTATAACAAATGAAATTATGACTATGACATCGATTTTACCACAGGTCAACAGAGCAATTTTATTTATTTAAAGACACCAATATTTATACTACTGATTAAAAAATAAAATTCAGCTACAGCAGTTATTTTAAACTGTAGTTTTTGATAATAAAACTGGTTTTACACTGAAGTCCCCTTCATGCAGTTTCTCAAGTATTTTAATTATTGTATTATTAAAACCAGGCATTTGTAACGAAGCAAAAACATGAAGCCAGAAATACCTTCTGAAATATTAATCTCTACCATTTTATACAGTAACACTATGACATGAGATATTGGTGATATTAGCGTGAGCTACAGCACTGTCAACACATCAGCGTGTGTCAGACGTCTCCAGCGACATCTACACACACGTGTACAATTACATGATTACAGTCACAGCACCTCCATTCCAGCCGCTGCTAATGTGCTCCACACAATATATGAAGCACACAGCCATCTCTGCTTCACTCCAGATCAACTGAAATACACACAGAAAACACACACGTGTGTGTGTGTTGGCTGCAGAGAGAGAGAGAGCGAGAGAGAGGGCCGATCTACACACAGCTCTGCATTAGACGTTTGGCTCCTACCAGCTCGTGTCACTTCTGAGCAGAAGCGCGTCATATTCTGGCAGTCAGAACAGCAGTGAGAGCGAAGACTAAAACTGCCCGTAAAGTGACAAATTAAAGTTCTGTTAGCTGCTTCTTTTCTGTTTACATGCACAAAGAAACACATTCAGAATCACAGAGGTGTTTTCAGTGTTTCTGATGCGCGTCTGAGGATCAAACAGCATTTTCTGCAGCAGTCTCTGGAAAAAAAATCACATGTGGTATCAAATTAAGATCATTTTTAACTAGTAGGCAGAAATATGATGTTGACTAAAATAACACTTCATGTACAATAGTGCTCATCGATTGGTGTTTAATAACTGATTCACAGTCAAATTAATCAACAAAATATTTCATTCACAAGCACTTGAGGGAGTGTGCAATGAAACAGGATGTGGATTTGGGAAATCGGTGCAGAATCTGTGTGTGATTTTTTTTAAAGTACAGGCTGAGGGTCTCTTCCTCCATGCAGGCAGACAACATCCCTTAAAGCCACAATCTGCCTTCAGTGAGGTGAGAGCTGAGCGTGTGGGTCAGGATGACACTTTCTAAACATCTCCAGCACAAACATCAAGAAGTGCATTTGACAGTCATCTGCCAGGAAAACTGAAGAGCCATTCAGGACAAAGGTTGTCTGAAACCATGAAGTCAAGACCTGTCAGATGACGCGGGGTGTGTTAGCATATTTGACAGACCACTGACATATTTAACAGATAGCACGGAGGAGTAGCTAACTATACACAAGTCACGAGCTTAAACGAATCGCCAGCAGCTCATTTAGAAGAATATCTCCAACCATCTCATTCAGGTTCCTAATAAATGAAGAACTGACTCCTGATTTATGAAGCAGAAAGTCATCTTTGAACACCAGTGTTATGGGTCAGGCACTTCAACACGCGTTTGGTTTGGCTGCTTCACTAACTCTATGTGCTTTAAAAGGAACCGCCAACGGCTCCAACACAGCAATTAAGACACTGTGAAAACTCCTCTGCCCCTATATTAAAGGAATAAACATACAAAGAAGTGACAAGTCTCTTTATCCGACCACACCAAAGAAAATGAAAAATTGGCCTCGTTTTGCATTTAATTAATCACTGCAGCCTGACAGCCGCCTGAGCTGCTCGACATCATTAGTGTGTGTGTGTGTGTGTGTGTGTGTGTGTGTGTGTGTGTGTGTGTTGAGGGTTGGGATAGAAGAGTCGTTTACTCATCTACCACAGTTTAGAAATCCACCTTTACAACAGTACACAGAATAAAATAGGAAAATAGGAAAGCTTGTGATCGGCTCATTTCAGAAGATTAGGTTCATGATTTTTCAATTACATTTTAATAATAATTAAAAAACACATGTATTACAGATTTGAGGAATAGCCAGAGATCTTAAAAAGAGAAGCTGACCTGAAACATTGTCTTGTGATGTGACGCGCTATAATCCAGCTTTATGAACTCAGGTTAACCGAATGAACACGGTGCTAAAATGCTAAAACAAGCTGTTAAAAAACTTAAAAAGTGATTTTCACTTAAAATGACTGTATGTGTGGAACAAGATATCACTGTAACAGTGTTGATTTAGTGTCAGTTCCATCCTCCTCCTCCTCCTCATGTTTCAGATCAGAGATCTCACTCAGAGACGAGGCCACTTGATACCCTTTCAGTCACTAAACAAGCAGCAGAGGACCAATCAAAACAATGAAACATGTCAGTGGACGAGAATAACAATGAAACATGTCAGAGCTGATTATTAAACCAACTGTCAGCACGCCAGCCCTCCACACCTACTTAAAGAAGGCCATAATTCACCCCTATCAGGGGTAGTGTGATCTCTGAAGAGCACCATCAAGATCCGCTGTCTGTGATGAGCGCTTGAGGGGCGGGTCCTTGAGTGACAGTGTTGAGGGCCTGAAGGACATCAGACAGGCTGGAAGGCACCCGGCCGACACTTGTGATTGACACATTCTGCTTTATTGGCGTCGTCCCATGAAAAGACAGATTCAGGGTTCGTCTCCGCCCACTCGGACGGACGCTCAGAGACGCGTCAGTAAGCATGCAGATATAAAGATGCAGAATAAATCATCTGATATACAGAGCAGTCTAACATCTCATAGATGTCTGTCAAAAAGGACACATCAAATGTGTATTATATATGTGCTGTTTTACAAGGTATCTGTTGTTTTTACATGTTTAAAAGAAAATGAGATTTGAGCACACATGCACGTTCTGCTTTTCTGTTTGATTTCAGAACAACCCGCCTCTAAATGCTACATAAATATAATGAACTTAGTGATTTTACTGTGCTGTTTTTAGCCAGAACAAACTGTAAAGTGGCTGTTAATAACCTTTTACTATGTGCATAAAGTCTGTCTAAACACGACCAAACGGAAGGTACTAGTGGGGCATCTAGTGGAAAGCTGTTAAAATCAATAAACCTGCATGACTCTCAAAAACACTTCAGAGATTTCTCTGGGTACCAACATTGATGTGACTCTGGGAAGGCATCAAATAGATGCTGTGAGAAAGTAACTTTGTATAAGCAGCATTAAAATAGATAAATGTTCCCAAATAACCCCTCCACAGTGTGCTGACAGAACCAAAAATGAAAAAGAATGTTGGCATGTAAAATTTCCTACACGCTGTTAATATTTTATGAGCACTCGTTTTGACACCACGCTCTGTATCCCTCATTTGTGTTGCTGGCTGGCAACACAAATGGGTTGTAAATAAAAAAGGAGGAAAATGAGATGAGGTGGAATAAAATGAGGAAGAGAGGGAGAGCACAGGAGATACGAGAAGGAAAGCAACAGAAAACCGAGTGTGAATCAGAACGGGGGAGATTGGCTTCTCAATGTGCTACACAAAACATCTGAAATAGCCCGTTTGACTTCTGAGAAGTGTGTTGCACTCGACAGATTCATTTCAACACTGGATGATGGCAGATGATGGATTGAAGACGAGCATCACTAGAGATGAGTGTTTCAGCAAGGTTACTGTAACCTCCAAAGTGCTCGTCTTCAGCTAGCACGATCTACAGCACCAGAAGTGAACATGTGAACGTCCATCAGCATTGATGAATCTGGCATGTTCATTAAGAACGCTGTATGCTGCTCCTACAAATAAAGAGACTCTGCTGATCATAGACGCGTGACTGCGCTTGCCGTCAACGTCACACTGGAACCATCTACACCCAGAATCATGTTTTCACTAAGTGGTGGTTTATGTTAATGTTCACCATTCTATATATATATATATATATATGTGTGTGTGTGTGTGTGTCTGCATATAGTTATATAATAACAAAAATGTTTTCACGTAATCATGCAATCTATAGTGCATCCAAGGTCAGAAAACATCGTTCACACAACTAAATAAAGCAGGTCTCAGGTCCATAACTTACCCCTAAGACAACATGATGATGCCGCAGAATCTGGTACAACTGCATCTACATCAGCTGATGAAAGTGAATGTTCTGAGTCCAGATGACTCATGCATGTATTTTGGGCCACTAGTCATAAACTGACAGAGAGAGAGAGTGTGTGAGTGAGAGAGAGAGTGAAAGAAAAAGAGATTGTGTGTGTGTGTGTGAGAGAATCACAGGTTTTGTAAATTTGCACAAACAAAACTAAATGTCTTTTGTAACTTTAGGGAACAACTCTAGCACACATGTATCCTGAAATCTCTTCTGAAGACTCTTTAGTTGTCGTATGAAAGTGAAAAAACTCCTTTTCAATGGAGTCCTAAGATGACCTGCGACGCGACAGGCACCTGTTTCATCTTCAGCGGGCCTGACAGCACACCAGTGTCTTCAGAGGTGCTGAGTCAGCTGGACGGAGATGTCCTCCATTACCAGAACCACTAGGACTTAACAGAGCATAACTACTGCTCACCAAAGCTCTTTAAGAACAAGACTGGGGAGAAAACAGCTCATCACACCAGATGTACACGAGGTGAGACAAGGTTATGGGCCGTAAAATGCTGGATTTGTGCATTAAACAAAATTAACTAATTAGTTAATTTAGTTTAATGCGTTTCTGCAAATGCACAATTTCAAACTCTGTAACCGGTTTTATATGTGCAGCAGGAACTTTGTTTTCGAGCTTTTCTTCCAGGGCTGAACGTGAGTCGTGATGGCACTCGCGTCTGTGCTGGGACAGCAGCCAAAACCGTCGTTCTGCTTCTCCCAAACATTTGTTTCCTTTCAGGGGGCACAAGGCTCCACATGCTTCCTTAAAAAAACATTTCCGTGCCACGAGCGCCGTGTCGATGGGTCTATTTTAAGATGCTCAGACAGAAACGTGAGACCGGACACACAAAACCAAGTAGGGTGCTAATTATCAGTGTCCATGAAGAATGAAGAATGAATGACAACCACATTAAACATTATTTTAAAGACAGACAAACAATACATACGACAGAGACAGAGAGAGACAGAGAGAGAGAGAGAGAGAGAGAGACAGAGAGAGAGAGAGAGAGAGAGAGAGAGAGAGAGAGAAAGAGAGGGTGGCATTTCTTGCCTCTCTGGTAAAGCACACAGGAACAGTTCTGTTCTAACACCACAGAAATCATCAGCTCAGACTCCACACACACTTCATACTGGGTTCTGTCTATACGAGACTCTTCTGGAGACGTCACATGTGTGGACCTGACCAGCTGTCATATCATATACTGACTTTCTGCTGAAGCTTTCTGCTGTTTGGTATACAGTGAGCACCCCCATCTGAGGCAAAGAGCACACCTCATTTCTACTCAAAACACACATTTACAGAAACAAGGAAATATAGTAAAGAAACAGGAATATAGTACTGCTTTACCTAGTTAACTATCAGATGCAAATAAAACAGGACTATAGTACTGCTTTACCTAGGTAACCATCAGATGCACATAAAACAGGAATATAGTACTGCTTTACCTAGTTAACTATCAGATGCAAATAAAACAGGAATATAGTACTGCTTTACCTAGTTAACTATCAGATGCACATAAAACAGGACTATAGTACTGCTTTACCTAGGTAACTATCAGATGCACATAAAACAGGACTATATCACATCTGTAATGTGTCGTGCTGCGCACGGGGGTGTGTGTGTGGGGGTGATGTATGAACAAGCTTTATGAGAGGTGAAAAGCGTAGCAGGGGGATGGGGGTGGTTATCCTGACAGCCCAGGGCAAAAGGGGGATAAATGTTGATTAGTGTTGATTTTGTCCATGGAACACCCGGCAACTGACAGCGGGACTAAACTGCAGCGAACAGCAACCATTCATCTTGGTCTGCTTTAAGTAGTGTGTATTAATTTGTGTCATTTCCACTATGTGGAGAGAGGCGCTCTCTCTCTCTCTCTCCTTCTCTCTCCCTCTCTCTTGTGTATGTGTATGTGGCGGCTGCCTGTAAGGTCAGAAATAGTTGGGGGGGGAGTGGGGTTCTGAACTTTGCATTAAAGACAGATGACTCCTCCGTTGGTATGGCAACTGCATTAGCAAGAAGCACTACACATTTATATTGATGTGCATTACAAGCGTTCAGATTTGATTAAAGTGGTAACATATGAAGAAAGCTGGCAGTAATGCAGGGCCGAGCGTGTCTCCACCTACATGCTTCATGAGGGGCAGCTTGGAACAGACTACACAAAGTCCTAATCACACAGACAAACAGACAACCTGCCAGAAAGACAGACAGCCCCACAAACTATTTGATTAAACTAGCAGTTTAATCAAAAGCCCCACAAACTCGCCGTCATGCTTAATTACCAAACAGCATCACAGTTAAATTTCAGCTATTAAGCTTCTTAATATGATTAACACATCTCAATTAGGCCACTGACAATCTGCATAATTTATAAGGTGTTGTGATTGTGCTCCAGTGTATACTCAGAGAGACCGATGACTGTTGCGTGCGCTCAACCGTTGCCTGGCGGAGCCGTTCTAAAAAACGGAACCGCACTGCCAGTCGGTACGCGTGTGCCTCTATTATGTGCTGGATTAGGCTTTAGCGTTTCTGCTGAAAGGATGATGGGGCTGGCCAACAGATGTGATTCCTGTATCCTGCTCACTCATCTGTGGAGTGATGCTGCCTCAGCACCTTAAAACATGCATAAACAACCGAAGGAAACACACAACAGCATACATTAGCACTGAGACACATCCAGCTGTGTGTCAGGAGGACCTGAACATCTTACTGTATCTGAACTAACATTACAGCTGCAGTGTTGATGGCTGGCAGAAACAAATGTTTTGTGTTTGTGAAGACCGAATGTGTGGAACGCTACACACTTCTGTTGTTGTTCAAATAGGACAGGACATGCAATTTTAGGCAGGTTTGGAACAGCACACTATCATACTATCCTTTACTGTAACTGCAGTATACAGCATGCATACTGTGCAGCGTGGACAAATGTTCTGCATGCATAAAACACCCAGATGACCTACTACATTTGCCAAAAAGTGCATTACTGCATGAGAGCCGGTATCCCACAATGCAATCTGTTCGACCTGACCTTCCCTTTGTAGTGCTATAAATAAACTAAGAGTAACATCAGATTTTTATCATGTGTCTCCTGACTCCTAATATTTAACTTGACAGCCAAGAGTTAAGACAATACAAATATAAATGAAAAAATAAAAAATGGTAGTGCTTTGTTTTTGTCAATTGTGGCCATGCGGCTTCATTTCTGAATTCTGTAGAAAACTCTTGATTTTCACTTGAATTCATTTGGTGTCATCAAGCATGTCGTTGTTAACACTATATCCCTCTAAAAGGTGTTAAATGAATGTCGGCCTGCTGTCTGGAAACACAAGGAACGGTGTGGATGATTTATTCTGGCTGTAATGAGCTGCAGAAGTCTATTCTGTGGCCACTGGTGTGTTCAGTCTAAAGAGACGAGCGTCCCACAGACTCCACGCGCAGCCGTACCGCACTGAACACACTCTGAGTAATCATATCTCTGGCTCACATCAGCCATGTCAAATATTTCTGCCCTCTGCTCACCTTGTTCCCACACATCAAAAAATAACATTACATCACTCGAACCGCAGGCGCTACCCTTACACAGTTTAAACACATGCCACCGGAAAACGAGCCTTTTGTTGAGGTTTGCTGGCAGGAAAAACACTGCAAGCCAAGATCTGTTTGCTTATTATAACAGCTTTTGCCAAACGTTTGCGAGATGTTTACAACAATGTACAATATTTTTAAAACGTTGTTTCAGCTGTCTTTTATTCATTACCTAAGTAGCAAAAAATCTGTATTTAGAAATGAATTGATTTGCTACATATGCTGTAATCAAAATAAGTCTAAATTATGTCATTCAGACATCATTTATGTCAGTTCGATGTCATTTGCACGTAACATAAAATCTCAATAAGAACACTGCAAAAATCATTTGTGCTAGAATAAAGAAGTGAATTAGCTCAATTCTTTTTTTATTTGTTTTGTTTTGGGGTGTCAGATTTTGAACGTGATAAAGTCAAACCATGTTCTACACTTACAAAAGTACAAAACATTTTACTGTTTATTGAAACATTGTGATAGCTAAACAGAGGAAAACTATTAACAAAGGATTAAACAAACAAGCCAACAGAAAACCAGCACTGTGTACACAAACAGCTTCTATTAGAGTTTCATTTGGAGGTTTCTGAAGTGACTGACTATCATCTCTGACAGGTGCTCAAAAGCTCAAACTCTGTGCTGCGCTGCGTCTCTGTCAAAGCTGAAGGTTCAAGGTGATGTCACAGAACCAACGCTAACATTCGGCAATTAGATGCCTTGACACAGTTCTGAAATTCCCAGAATTCCACTTCCACAGAGACGAGTTTCCATGTGTCAGAAACAGTGAGTGAAAACTAAAGCAGGAGAAAAGGAGCTGGCTGGGTGTTATCACTGAGAAGAAGAATGAAAGAAGATTTTGCAGTTGGGTCCATGCTGATCTAGCTGGAACTGTTGGAGAGTATTTTTGGAAAAGCATCTGGTGCCAGAACATCATTCTAGACACGCATACAGACGCTCAGAGAAACACCACCTCTGTCTTCATGAACATGTCAACAACACAATCACTCGATTTCAACTCACAGCATTTCTAAATCAAACTCATTCATTACATTCCACATGACATTTTACATTCATGCAT